>JAPMOR010023221.1:0-13688 GCA_026543865.1 Argiope aurantia | reverse complement strand
AAAGTAGAATCGTGGCCGAAGACAGAGAAGACACATTCGAATTTTAAACTTCTTTTTATTCCAAGGGAGGCATGATTTATGTACAAGCAGAAGCAGCGAGCACATCAACACAAGCGATAAAATGAGGAAAAGCTCATGAAAGATTTATCCCTGTGATTATATACTGTGAGATTTCGATAGGGATTTCTTTACACGCATCGATTTTGGTAAGAGAATTATAGGATTCTTTTAAAGGAATGCCTTAGCTTGACAATTTTTCATCCCTTCATTCTGAGTGTGGGAACGTACCGAGTTTAGCAATTTTACAGAGCTTCCGTTCCATTAATTAGATTAAAAAAAAAAAAAAAAGGTGGAATTGGATTAGGAAATAACAGAACATTTTAGAAAGAAATTAATATGGGCTAAATTAAGTTTAAAAAATTAGGAAGTTAATTAAGTTTAAATAAGATTTTAAAATATCATTATATTACTATTAAATATTTATATGCTACATAAGATATTGGTTTAGGCCTGTTGCCCTCTACGTCAGTGAATTCTGGGAATATTAATAAAGAAGAAGAGTATTTGCTGCTGATTTTTGAAAGAAAAATCATAATCAACAAAATAATGTATGGGAAATTACATATAGTCATGAACTTTATATAAAAAATGTTGTAACCCCCAGATTATCAAAATAATAAAAGCATCTCGTATTAGATAGTTGGGTCAAATATCTGGATAAGATAATGCGTTCTCAATTTTTTAAAAAATCTTTTTAGAATTGAGACAAAATGGTGAAGAGGGAGACCACCTACTAGATGAATGAATAGTATTGAAAAGGATTTGAAGCAGATAAAAGTGAACCGATGGAATAGTATTGCACTATAGTCTGTGTATTTTCTATAGGTGGTTCAAGGACACATTTTCTACCGCGTTACTGGTACCAGACAACCAATAACGGGGCAGAAAATGTGACTTTGAACCGCCTACAGAAAATACACAGACTATAAATACGGGTGAAATGTGGAAAACTTGGCGAGACAGCCTTGCTCTGCAATGTAATGTAGCACTTCAGAAGAAAATTATGACATCATTAAAAAGACTTCAAAATGTGATGGTTAGGCAAATCAGCAACATCCTGCTGTTTGTCAGGAAGAAAGGCATACAAAAAAATCTTAATGTCGCAACCTTGCAAGACTTCCATTAGAAACAATAAGCTTCTTTGAAAAAATTGACAAAAGCGATAACATCACATTTAAAGAAAGAAATATAAGACCATCATTTCCAGAGAATGCTAAGCGACATCGCCATGTCTAAGATATCACTTTAACTTTACCAAAGATTTGACTCTGGACCAAATTTGTCGAAATTCATTCATGTAAATTTTTCTCTCCTTTTTATTTTTTCCCTCTCGATTCTAATTTATAAGTGAATCCTCAGTTTATCTTGTACAATCATTTATTGTTTGACAACGGATTATAAAACCCTTCGCGCTTTTGCGCTTGCATTAATATGGGCTTAATTCGTCAAAATAGGGAGGAAAGGAGATGTTTACATTTAACAATTAAATAAACTCGGATTATTCAAAGACTGATTTAAAATAATACTTTCAGAAAGACACGATATTCACATACACGTGAAAAAAATTGAGCAAAAAAGTATCTTAATAGAGCGAAAATCAGGGTCAGAGAATGACGAAGAATTCTGTAAATGCGCTCATACCTTCCACGTCTGTCCACTTAATGAGATAGAATCGTCAAAAAGTGGTCGACTCAGAATACTGAAACGAAAAGTACTAGTAATTTCATTACCACGCCATTATTCTATTCTGTTATGTCCAGAGGTTAAGAACCTTGAGTTCAAGCACTTCGTGACCCTCCCCTGAAAGCGGGAAATTAGCAAATTGAGAACAAGAAGAATTACATTCTAATCGATGTAATATGTTAATGCACATACATAAAATAATTTTAATAAACATGATTGATATTTTTTTAATTATTGAATGCCTGATAGAACATATAGCCTGATCATTTTTTTTCGCAGATGTTGATTTTAATTTGACATTTAACACTAAAATTTAACATTTTTGTACATTAAAGGACTTTTTGAAAATCTTAATATTTTGCAATTTAAATATCCAAAAAAAAAAAAAAAGAATCCGACCTTTTAAAGACCGATATTTGCATATAAATTATGAGGTTTTAAATTACTTTACAAGTCATATCGGAAATGCAAACAATTAACTGAGATTTTTCAAATATATGACCTCGAAAAGAATAAAGACATATCGTTAATTTAATTTGTTTATTATAAAACTAGTTTCAAACTGAAGTTCACGGCAAATCATATGTGGAGGTTTCCTCATAAAGCATAGGAAATAGTTTTCACATATATGACCTCGAAAAGATTTAAAACATATCGTTAATTTAATTAGTATATTATAAAACTAGTTTCAAACTGAAGTTCATGGCAAATCATATGTGGAGGTTTCCTCATAAAGCATAGGAAATAGTTTTTTTCCTTTCGGTTTGAGGACGGGTATGCTGCCATTTCATTTTGCGGTATTATTATTTTTTTTTACAAACAATTTAACGAATGATAAATTGACCTCAAAAGATAACAAATTACAAATTTCAGAAAGTCAGATTAGAGGTCTTCCGATTTGCTGTTAACTTATCCAAATGAAATTGTGACTTATATAAAAATATGTTTTGTTCTAACCTTAACTGTTTACCAAACGTATCTAAATTGTACAGCCGGTATGCAAAAGTTTCGATAGCTGCTTCCTCTTTACTACCATATATATTTGTCATTTAACATGCTCATTGGCTGACTATCATCAGTCACTCAGAACTCGATGAGTTTATTAAGTATCAAGAGACCTGATTTTCGAAATAAATTCCATCATTTAGAAAGGAAAGTATTATTAGTCATTCATTGAATTAATAGGAATATAAATGTAACAATTAGATATATATGAATCACTATTTCTACTTTATATTTGCACAGTCGTTGAAAGCATCAGCTGGTGTAAAGCCATATTTAATAGTATGATACAGACTGAGTAAAGCTTTCTTGCTTTTATAATAATTATGTTTTAAAGTTGGCGTTTTTTCTGCAAATTGCGGATTGTGAAAATTTTTATTCACAAAATGCAATGGCTAAAGCAGTTAAGCCAAAATGAGATCAAATCCGATAGGAATATATAAATATTATCAGGTTGCAATCTTTTAGACTAGAGATCCGAATCTCTCTGTAAATATGTATTTATTGTTATATGTAATGTGAAACTGAGTATTGTCATTATGCATTTAGAAGAAAAAAATTATTTCATCTGACACACTATAACTGTCTTTAATTTTAAAATACAAAAATATGTCCATTGATGTATTGAACTATTTTAATTATTTTTAATTAGCTTGGTTTATTACTTTTTTTCTGTTGGCATCAGTGTTTGATTCTCAATGCATTTATGAAGATGCCTTTTCCACAAAGGTTCCTCTGCAATATGAAGATGCAACCATATAGATGGGTATAGATATTAATTATCACTATTTAGTAAGCGAAAAAACATTAACTGTCTGTTTTCGATTTTATAAACTGATTTCAAAAATTGAGAATTGTTTGAAAAACTGAACGTCAAATAATAAGACATAGAAAAAGGATGAAAAGTCGTAATTATTTTCCAACCTATAACCTTTCCTTCATTTTAGTACAAAGCTTCTCTGTCGAAATATCTTATTTTGGCGGAAAAATTACAGATAAAACAAACATTATACATCTGAAGCAAAAAAATTTGAAGTCTACCTTGTCTATTTCTTCTTTAGAAGTTATGCTGTTTAAGATTATAAAGTTGATTGGTGGGGGGGGGGAGCAGTGACAAAGTGATAGTAAGTGGCGTGCTAATTGCACGTTTTTTTTTTTTTTGCCCCCATATGATATTGTTATAAAAGAATGAAATAAATGCATTAATATGTTGTCCTGTAAATCTGATGCAGGGAATACCTCAGCCAGTTTATGCTACTGGATAATTGAAATAATGTAAATCCATAGTGACTGCGATATCGGTATTTTTGGGCTTTTCCAGTATTATTATCAAGGTCTTTTCTTTGATTCTTTATTTTAATTATTGTATAGATTTATGATTCAAAGTTTCCTCTTTCTTTTTTTTTTTATGGGGGACTACATCAAACAGGCATAATAGAACCTTAAATTAGTTTATTGTTTGTATGTCCATTAAAAATAGAACCTGTTAGCAAAAGCGGAATTATTCTACATAATATTCGCAATCTGTAGAAGAAATTTAGATTTCTTATAATTAAGATGTTAATTAATATCTTTTAAGATATTAATTAAGCTTATTTAATTAAAAAATAAGTAATGTTTTTTTTTTAATTTTGGAGATTGTATTGCTTTGAAATGCATAATATAGTATAGATAAAATATTATACGAAAGTAATTTTGACTTTAAAAAAGTGAAAGCCAATAAATGATTTTTTTTTTAATTTAGCGAATGTTTTTAACTTTACTTGGTTCGTCATCGTTTAAAGAATGCATGCTATGAACTTAGCTTAAAACATTCCTGCAAATGTGTTTAAGAAAAAAGTTCTTGACAGGAGTACATGCTACTGGAAAGATGCCCTAAAGGTTGAGTGTGATTTTACCATTAAGGGTTACCATATACGATTACGAATATTTGTGCTCTTCTCCGTTTCGTGCTGCCATCTAGTTTTATACAGAAAAAAGAGAAACTTGAAGATTTCCATAATTGTAATTTTATACTTACTCTTATCTTCGTTACTTTTCTGAAAACACATCAGAATTTTTCCACGAAAATTCAGAAGTTGCTCGTAATATTAAGTATACATAGGAAATGCGTTTTATTTTAAACAACAATACTGCGATTTAGGAAGAATCCATAATTGGGATAAGTAAATATAAAGTACTAGTGTCACACAAACTTAATTAAAATAATACATTATTTAAAAAGCATAATGACATTATAAATTTTTTCTCGTCATTGTTTTTAATAACTAGTTCCTCATCTCAAAGACAAGGAGTGGAATGGGAGGAATAATGAAGAACCCGTTTTCTCTTGTATTTCTTCATCGTAAAACATACTGAATTTTTATTTAGTGACTTCGTTTACTTAATGAAATTTCCTTTTCAAAAACAAATTGCATTTAACTTGGCTGCAAGGCTCTCTTTTTTATTAGGATACGTAAAAAAAATTTAGCTGTATTATTAACTGAGGAACGGTTTAATAAATAAATTTAAATTTAAATTCCCCGTGGAAGGTGCTGTCCTCTAATTGGAATATTTTAAATCTCTCTTTCTTTATGATACAAAAGTTTAGGCTAAAAATATTTAATTATTCATTATTTATTTGGTAGGGGCTTTTTCTAGTGATTTTCATTTTTATTTTATGTGAATACGAAGCATCGAATTCACGATAAAAATTCAAACCTTACACGTTAAATTTTTATGAAATAAGATTTTTTAAAAATTACTATGACTTCCAAAAATATTCTATTTTTACCTCTATAATTAATATAGAAAAGAATTCAGTATAAAATACATTTTTTTAAAGATTATTTATGTAAATTCCCCACATTTTTTATATCTAATTACATTAAGAATTAATGATGATAATGAAATTTTTGTAATAATATCACATGTAAAAAAATCCCTCCCCCCCCCAAATTTGGTTACTATTTAATTGATAATATAAAATGAAAATTTTGAAATTATATTGGTTTTTTCCTCCTGTGACATAAAGGACTTTATGCATTTAAAATGCAAAAAATAAAACAAATGATTTTTTTCGTAAAATTTATTTTTCTATTCTTATTATTAGTTATTTCATTTGTAAGAAATTTTTAATTACTTTAATTTTATCCATTATAATGGAAGTTGAATATAGAAAATGTCAAAAATTGGAATGTTATATTAATTTATATATTAGGGAAGAACCAATGTTAAATGCAAATTAACATTGATTAAAAAACAAGTTGTTTCCAGTTTAATTGAGATTTCTTTTCGCTTTTTTCTTAAATTTCCTTTTTTTTTTCTTTTTTCTTTTTGCATGTGTGCATAATTATTTTTTTATTTAGGATTATAGACATAAAAACTTTAATATCGTTTTGATTTGTCTTAAAAAAATAAAATGTAGTTACTTCGAGAAAAAAAAACTGAAATGAATGGGATATTTTTAACTATTTGATTTTGAAAGACATTTAAAATTATATATTTTTGATACTATATACATTGTAATACATATGGATTGACCAAAATAAGTTATTCTTTTGAAGAATGTTGCAAATATAGCCTAATAGCACTCATTTGGTTTCTCCTTTACTTTTGGCAATTTTTAAATATCTCGTAACATCCATCCAACTACATATTATCCTTACTATTTTTATTTTATTATTTATATTTTATCACATATATTCATCTATGTTGACTAAATTGAACAAGCTAATATGTAATAAAATAGTAATTTAGAGAGAAATTATACTACGCTTTAAGTAACTATAATTAGACAAATACTCAGCATTAAAAAAAAAAAAACTTTTTCCATTTTTATTGCCAAGTGTTATCATTATATTTTTTTCTATGAATCTAAAATTTTGCTATTTTTTTTATGAAGCATGATTAATTGATTATGATTCTGCAATAATAGTTTGTAATTAATTGCTCTAAAATTCTGTGAATTTATATGATTTTACGCAAATTTTTCTTGAAATAATATTATACTGAATAGAGTATTATATTATACTAAATAGAGTATTTCATTTAGTATTATACTAAATATTATACTAAATGTAAAAATACTTTTTGTCTCATTTCTTTCTTTCTTTTTTTCGTGGAAGTATGTTTTATTAATGTCGAAGTTGCATTGTGTATTTCGTTGGAAAGTTTCTTAAGGATTCTATTCTTCTTCTTTTCTTTCAGAAATTTCAAATTTTGTATAATATAAAAATATAATAGTTTTTTGTGCTAACTAATTTTTTCATATATTAGCTTTATTCCAAATGTATAATGTAATGATACTGTGCTACAAAACAGATAAATTCAGCCCATTGAATATAAATAATTTATAATTAAATTTACACAAAACATTTACGTTACTACATTAAAAGCATTTTAAGAATGGGCAATTTTTTAATTTTAAACCTTATTTTTAAAAATTTCTTAGCAGAAATAATTAAATCAAAATACAAATGAAATTAAAATAGAACAGTTTTAAAAATACATTTTAACTCACAACAGACTTCGAATAGTGTTATTCTATATATATCATAAAGCAATATGAGCTATTTTTATCTTATATACTATATATATATACACTTAAATACAAAACGAATTATAGAAAAATGAATTTCTGATATTTAATTTATTATATTTAAATTTATAAATTTGAATAACTGCATTTTTTACATTAATTTTCTAAAAATCTATCAAATCAGATTCCATGAAATAAAATTTATATAGAATAATTGCATATATTATATAAATACTATAATTTAACATCTGATGCGAAAAGTTTTATAAAAGTTTGAATTATTCATATTTTAAAGAAATTATTAAATATCTTTCTTATCATGGGAAATTTAAAAAGATTAAAACAATAAAATAAAGTTTTAAAAAATCATTCTTCATTTTTAATCTGGAACTTCAAATTACACATGTAAAATTTATTATGATTATTTATGGCAATAATATTATGTATTTATTCATTGACAAAAAGTACCGTAACAATTTTCAATAACCGTAACAAAATTAACAATTTTCAAAAAATATTTATTAGTTCCATAAATTAACAGAAGCTTCGTATACTTTCTCCTGCACATTTCTGACTTTTACGCGATGTAAACAAAACGCGCAGTTCTCTACTGCGCAACTGCTTCCGTATGCAGGCGCTGATACCTCGTAAACCACGCCTTTGACATTTTATTGGCCGGTTTTGAAAGCCCTTCCGCCATCCATCGTCCTCAGATTAAAAGGACTTCTCGGAGAGTGACAGCCGAAACGCTTTGTTGAACCTTTTGACACCTCCAACTTAAATTGGTATGGGTGTATTCATTTGACACGGATCGCTTGCTTATCGTTAAGGCTGTCAGCTTCATTTTAGGAGACATATTTTGACACTCTGGTCTCCTTTTTTTTAGGTTCGTGGTTTTATTTTGACAACAATTACTAAGTGGAAGCGGTGGCAACATAGTAAAAACACCGGAAATATTTATATGGAAATGATAAAATTGCTCCTTTTACTTCTTTCAAGTAAAAGGAGCAATTTATCACAATACCTTTTTTTCTTTTGTATTCAAAATGTTTTTATCTGAAAATGGTACATAGGGCATGTCCCTTTTTAAATAAATAAATCAAGTTTATTTATTCTCAATACATAAATATGCAGGCATTTTTAATTTAACGTCTTTTGAAAGTAATTATTTTGTAATCAATCAAAATCAGGCTTTTCTTAAACTTTTGAGTCCTAATTTAATAAGCAGGCATTCCCAATGGTGAAATCAAACTCCATTTTAAAATCAGATAATTTCCGGTAACTCTCACAAGGAACTTTCTTTCCGTTCCTACTTTTTGCTGTCCAATTCGATCTGGATGACCGCTGGTCATGGTTCTAACAAAGGACCTTTGAAATATATTTTTAAAACTACTATTTTTCCTTAATCTTGAAGAATAAGAATAAAAATTTGTTTTCTAGTTGCCATGTTTCTCTTCTTTCTTAAAAAAAAAATCATCCAAGCTTTAAATAAAATAGCATTTAGTTGTTGCCCGTAATTAAGGAAAAGCCATTAAACCATGAACAGACTGATGAATTAAAATGAAGCAAGTCATGATAATTCAATGGCTGAAAAAAAAATTGCACTGTTATTTCTGAAGATGATGAACAACCAATCTTTAAAGACGTCGGAGATATTATTAAAAATCGGGTTCCGAAATTTTTTTACGCCACGTCATTTCAGCTTCTTAATATTTCTAAACAAAAAGTATTCTGTAAAAAATAATCTAAGCTCTGATATTTAAATACACTGATATTATATTTTGTAAAAAATCAAAAGAATATTTATTATGCATTAATTAATGTTTGCCAGCCGGAAAAACTTCATCTATTCAAGTTGGCGAATTTATGTTCCTCAGCATTTTTATCGTTCTTTACGATAAAGTTAAGATAAAGTTACTTAAGTTAATTAGAACTTTTTTGACCACCTGAATAGACATTAAAAGAAAAAGTTGGCAAGAAGAACAATTTATTTATTTTCGAGGAATTCCATTGCAAGTTGTTTCAAATTATTTAAAATGTTTTGGTCTGCAGATTTGTAGTTTTCAAATATTCAATAAATAACTGGGTAGGCAATTCTCCATGAGATCGATGTGCATTAAGAAATTTTACTATCCAGTTTTGTATAGTATTTTAAAGTAAGCCCAAAGACATAAGCCCAGTACTTTTTTCGATCTCGACATAAACTTCTACAAAATTAATCCCCTTACTGAAAAAACAAGCAATTAATATATAAGTGAATGTCGAATAGGCTATTTTCTTTAGAATAATTTGAAGTTAATGTGTTTCAAATTTTCATTCTTGGTTCTTTTCACATTACTGCAATAATATAATTGATTGAACATTACTGCAACATTTTCTAATTTAAAATAATGTTTCATTGATTACAAATAACCTAATCATTGCATATCTAAATTAAGTTATTCTATACTGTATACCATTAAATCAAATGTGAAATTTCATTTCCACCATTACTTATGATGCTCATAATTTCTACTTTTTCAAAACTAATGTATGACATCATTATATTTGTATGCCCTGAGGAAAATGAGCTCCTTCTCCAAAAGATGTATTTTGTATATTTTCTATGAATTCCCTTTGATGAAAGAAACATTATTTAAAATAAAATTTTCATACTGCTAAATCTAAATGTGTTTCCTAAAATAGCGTACGAAGAAAAAATGTATATTTCAAATAAAGTTAGAAACATCGATCTTGCCAGACGTCTAATTCTATTTTGGTTCAATTCTAAACCGAAAACAATTATAAAGAAATTTTAATAATACTTTAAAATTTTGTCTGAACTTTCATTAAACGAGACAGAACACTTTTAAAGAGAATTTTATCCTGCTTTTTTCCCCAAAAGATGTATTTTGTACATTTTCTAGAAATTTTCACCAAAATAATCGGGAAAAAAAATTTCTTACTGTTAAATCTAAATGAGTTTCCTATAATAGCATGTAAAGAAAAACTATTTATTTCAGATAAAGTTAAAAGCATCGATCTTTGTCAGACGTCGAATTTTATTTTAGTTCAATTCTATACCCAAATCAGTTACAAAGAAATTTTAATAAAGCTTTATTATTTTGTCTGGACTTTCAATAAAAGAGACAGACAAGGAAGACGAAAGAATGAAAAGATTAAAAGGAAAGAGGACATAAAAAAAATCTTTTCTGGAATACGTTGAAATTTAATTTGGAAACTGCTTCGAAAGACGAGATTTTTCTTATCTCCGCTGCTTCGGAACACGAAGTCTGAACAAGAGCTTCAGCGACTAATTGAATTACACGTATAATCATATCACACTGTGGAAAAGCGATGGAGGAAGGCCGCGGTCCGACACAGATTTCGCTACCCCAACTCCAGATATATTTTAATCTGGACTTAATTTAAGATATCTCCGTCCTCGTTACTCAAGGAAGAAACTTTTCCAGTTATTTATTACGGTCACGTACTTCTGGGGGCCTTCTTTCCGGGTCCTTGCTTAAGCACCGAGTTGGAGACCGGCCAAAAAGCCTTCCTCTAGAAAGGGATGTAAATAGAAGTCTTCTTCAGAAGACTTCCGAATAAATTTCCGATGTCTTCTTTAAACTTCTTTTTGCGTTTTTCTTCTTTTAGGAAAGTTTCCTTTGACTTCTTACCAGCATCTTTACTTTTTTTTTCGCTGAAGGATCTGCCTCGAATTTAAATGATGTTGTTGTATGTGGTGCCAGGGGATATTAACTTAAGGCGAGGAAATGCAGGTTCTATTTTATTGCTGCAGTTGTTTGTTATGCATAGGATGCAATGTGAGCATGCATTAGTAGTTGCTGTTTATAAGTGGGGTGTATAATTTGGTGTGGTTGGTGTGATAGGACTTAGAAGTCCGTTTTCTTTCTGCCATTGCTACTGGTCTCCTATATTGGATTTGCTTGAAGTATAGGAGGTACTTGCAGTGGCGTAGTGGCAGGCGATGGCAAGGGGTTTATGGATTTTCCTTGCGAAATTTCTTTGCACTTTTGCACCAATTTCATTAGTGTGTTTATATAGCTGTATTAAAAATATTAGCATGAGGGGGGAGCTAAAAAAATAATGTAATACCCTTGGCCCCACTTGCTTTCGTTACGCCGTCACTGGTTGCATGTGCCGTAACATTTTAAGAGAGACAACAAAAGGACTTAATTTGAAGAGCCATAGTTGTTCCAAATCTCTAACTCCTGCTGTATCATCTGTCCGTTTAATTTTGCATTTTAACGGACAAGTAAAAAATTGAAAAAATGATAAACTAATAAGTGAATGCAATATAAGTTAATTACAATAGTACTTATGTTTCAGAATTTTGTGATATTGAGTATATAAAACTTGTGATTTGAGTTAATTCAAATCATATTTTAATTTAAAAAATGTCTTTATCAATTACAAGTTCGGGTACTTTTTATCGGAATTCAGGCCATTATCTCATACAAGGGCTACCTAATCTATTTTAACATTAAAAAATAATTCCAGGAAACTATATTCTCAATGCCTTTCTTTTAAAAATTGTTTTCAGGATAAATAGGAATTGTTTTAATAGAATGAACCCAATATAAAAAATATTAATGCAATAAATTTTTAAATATAAAGCTTTTATGTATCTGAAATTTAAAAAATGAGTTTGAACATTTTTAAATTTTTTCTTCCTTTATATTAGGACAAAATCTGCTTCATGGAGCTTGCACAATTATTGCACACTTCTTATTCTTGCATGCCTTTTATACTTGCGCATGTTTTATTCTTGCTCAGTTTTTTTTTCATCTATTAATATTGTATAATGGAACACAACATGAAACTTCCATATTCATTACTCTATTGTAAATTGATAGTGGAAGCTAATGTTATACCATGGGGTATTTTGTCTTATTATATCTTATTATGTCTTTCGATTATATTGTACAACACGTTATTTTCCGTGCTAAGATGGCTGCGCTGGCCTGGTAGTAAGGTCTTTGAGATCGGAGGGGTCCAGGTGAGAAACCCGATTCTTTGAAGAACCATCATGAGGCGGGCTTGATACGCGTTATATCCGTTGAATTCAAATGTGCACCTGCTGATGTAGTGCGGAAGGTTGAAGTCGGAGGCACCAGCTCATCACCGAACCGAGGTTCAGAATTATAAGGTTCTTTCAAAAATAACCCCAAAATATTACTTTAAAACGAGACGTTAATATAACAAACTTGGGGTGATGTTATTTTGTTAAGGGTTTCTTTTTTCTATTAGAACCAAATTATCTAAAAGAGCCTTCTTTTAGTCAATATTTTTCCATTCCATTTGATATTTATTGATACCCAAAGAATAAATGCATTGGAAGTTAAACGATCAGAATAATTATTTTAAAATATGTTCTTAGGTCAGCGATTTGTTTTCTTATTACCTGTATATTTGTTTAAGAATTGACCAAGAATATCCACAGCTTTTTTATTGCCATTTTAATTCAAAATCATATCAGAGTTTTTGTATGGCATGTTAATAATGGATTTATCATGATACACTGTGGTCAAAATAGAAATGCCCTTGCATTTTTCTGAAATGCAATTGAATACTAAATTTGAATGGAGTTTGTAATTTCTTCGTTCTAAGCATTTATTTATTGCCCTAACAAAAGGTATAATGTTAAAAAGATTAAAACTAGCTGAAGAAATTATACGGCACCACATTACTCACATTTGAATATTCTCTATTAGCTCATTTTAAAAGGTTAAATCTTAATTCAATTGATTGGAAGATTAAATTATTTACAGTTAAAATGTTGATCATTATTTGCTGACCAATCAGGAATTGTTCCTTATTCAATTATTTACTCTATATAGCTGAAGTGAAACAATGATTTCTCAGGAATTTTAATGAATATGATTTTCTAATCGGTTGCAGAGAAAGAATCATGAATACATTTGATAAGCTATCATAATTTGGAAATGATAATAGGTGAAATTATAAATTTGCTGATATCTGTGTAATAGATTTAAAACTTTTACACTATTACTTGGTGAATTAAAGCATTGTGTTTCGAGTTAGAGAAAATCATTGATTCCCATTTTGCCATGTTCTTAAACAAAGTATTTTTGCAAACTAGTAACCGAAAATGGGCTTTAACAAAAACTGAATTGTGATCGACTGTATTCTGGTACAGAAAATGTGGTTCAATTTACTTGAAATTCATTGCTGTGGTTTTCTCAAATTTATAGTTCGGAATAGAGGTACTGACCTGTTCGAATGCCCTTAATAAATGATCATCTTTATTGTTCTCTGTTGCAGCGTGCTTTTTTTTTCCCTCCTTTATTAATAGACTAAAATTCTTTTTTGATTTTAATATATCCATCAGATGACCATTCCACTGTTATAATTAAAAATAAATCGAAGAACTTTCCAGAAAATCAAATTAATATGTTTA
>JAPMOR010023219.1:0-40075 GCA_026543865.1 Argiope aurantia | reverse complement strand
GAATGGCCAAAGCGCTGGCACTTGAAGCATCTGAGTGGGTTCGGGATGTATGGTCTTACGGGTAGTTTGATGTAACCTGCATAGATATATTCTGGTATTTTTGGAGATTTAAATGTTAGGATGTGGTGCTTGGTTTCAATGATTTCTCCATCACGCCTTATGGTAATTCGGCGGACATGTACAACTCCTTGCGATTTTAACTCACCTGTTATATAATCAACAGAGAGATTAAAGATTTCCCCACAAGTGATTACTCCTTTAGAGGTATTTAATGATGCATGGGGGCTGACGCTGATTGGAATAGTTGCCAGGGCTTTCAACTTTTGTATGTTCTGGGCTTGCTTTCGAGAATTGACCTCTACTAACAAGTCACCAGATCGCATCTTTTTAATTGATGTTACTTCGCCAACTGTTGCGGTGACGGCCTTCTGGACTAGAAATGGAGATACTGTTTCAAAAGTTTCATTTTTGTCAGAAACGCGTTTTATTATGAAAAAACTGTCGAAATGATTTTCAAAATTTGAATTGTTTGGTACAATGCGACGCCCACTGAAGGGACCACGTTTGGAGGAGCCCATACGATATAGAGAATGATTCGGGTCCGACGGCACCGCCCACCACGGAGCCCAACAAGGGAAGGTAGCCACCGGCTCTGGTCATTTCCAGCCTCGGCACTTACCCTAGTGCTATCCAGAACCTATACGCTCGGAGTTACCCCCGGGGACAGTGACCACCCTTAACGCCAAGCCCAAGGAGTAACCCCTTCGCTTGATCCCTAGCAGACTAACAACTTAGGTTGATAGCTACCGGCCGATTGATACACCGGGGACCACAGTGCACCACCCGTCTAATGGGTCGCCACGCACGGCCAACACGTGGGGGTATTTGCTGTCCATGAGAAGCAGGAAGCAAACAGAGCGGCGACAGCTTCTCATGGAGAGCTCCCTCGCCTACCCTCGAGGGAAAGAAAAAAAAAGGCGACAGCAGAAGGCACAGAGGAGAGTAAAACTAAAGGGAGTAAAGATCCCTGGGAACCTCGGGATTGGGACACCCGTACTCACCTATAGTAGGTGAGCCCCTGAGGGGTAAGATCCCTGCGGAAACGCTCTACAAGTCCATTGGATTGGGGATGGTAGGACGTTGTGCGGATTCGATTTGTGCCCAAAATATTATTCAAATGTCTAAATAGATTTGAATCAAAGTTTTTACCTTGATCTGTAGTTATAGTTACTGGACGACGGAAACGAGAGGTCCAATTATGAATTAAGGCTTTACATGTTGTTTCATCAGTTATATCTGAAGTAGGAGCAGCTTTCGCCCGTCTGGCAAATCGATCAACTTTTGTCATACAATATTTATAACCATCAGATAGTGGGAGTGGTCCTATGAAATCCATATTTATATGGGCAAATCGAGCATCTGGCAAAGCGAAAGTGTCTATAGGAGATTTTGTATGTCTTTGAATTTTAGAACGTTGGCAATTACGGCAAGATTGAACAGAATTTTTAATAAATGAATTCATGTTTGGCCAAAAATAACGTTTAGTAATCAGCTTTCTTGTTGCTCGAATGCCAGGATGAGAAAGATTGTGAATATTTTCAAAAACTATTGAACGAAAAGAATTTGGAATGTACGGACGAGGTGAATGAGTAGATAAGTCACAATACAAGGTTACATCCTCTAAGTGAAAATATTGCTTTTCTATTTTACAATTTGAAGACTTCAGATATTCTTAAGTTCAGAATCATTTAATTGTGCAAGTGTGATGTCATGAAAATTTAAATTCTTTTTTGAAATTGAATTCATTTTAATGCGAGACAATGCATCTGCAACAATGTTCTCTGTACCCTTGACGTAACGAATATCGGTAGAAAATTGGAATATGAAGTCTAAATGTCTCAGTTGACGAGGTGAGCATTTATCCGGCTTTTGCTTAAAGGCTTCAGTAAGGGGTCTTTGATCAGTATAGATTGAAAATTACCTACCTTCAAGCATGTGTCGAAATTTTTTTTATGGAAGCATAAATAGCAAGAAGTTCTCTGTCATATGTTGACCAATTAGTTTGACTTTTAGAAAGAGAAAAATGCAATGGGTTCCCAAATTCCATTTGAAAGTTGATTTCAAGAGCTTCCAATAGCAAATAATGATGCATCAGTCCACAGAGCTCAAGGAATCGGATGTTTGAGTAGGGTAGCTTTGGCAAGAGCTTTCTTAACATTAGAAAATGCCTTGTCAGCTTCCTCAGACCATTTCAGAGTAGTTTCAGATTTTTTTTGATGGCCGTGGTGATTTCTTTTTGTTAGTATGGCCTTCAAGAAATTGAATCAAAGGTGATAATATGTCATCTGCCTTGGAAAGAAATCTGCGGTAAAAATTAAACATACCGCAAAATCTACGAAGTTGAGTAAGGGTAGTGGGAATTCTTGAATTGCACTAACTCGATCAGGAATTGGAGAAATACCTTCTTTGGAAACTTGAAATCCTAAAAAATCTAGGGTAGGAACATCAAATATACACTTAGAAGACTTAATTGTAAGTCCATCATGGTCTAATT
This sequence comes from Argiope aurantia, assembly GCA_026543865.1. Lineage (NCBI taxonomy): Eukaryota > Metazoa > Arthropoda > Arachnida > Araneae > Araneidae > Argiope > Argiope aurantia. The sequence goes on along the minus strand of JAPMOR010023219.1, from coordinate 37,521 downwards.
TTGAAAAGAGAGATCTGAGATGTTATCTATGCTCTTCGGTTGATTTCCCCTCAGGGGCTCTCCTTCTTTAGGGGAGTACGGGTGTCCCAATCCCGAGGTACCCAGGGATCTTTACTCCCTTTATGATTTACTCTCCACTACGCCTTCTGCTGTCTCCTTTCTTTTCTTTCCCTCGAGGGTAGGCGAGGGAGCTCTCCATGAGAAGCTGTCGCCGCTCTGTTTGCTTCCTGCTTCTCATGGACAGCAAATACCCCCACGTGTTTGCCGTGCGTGGCGACCCATTAGACGGGTGGTGCACTGTGGTCCCCGGTGTATCAATCGGTTGGTACCTGGTCACCTGAGTGGCTAGTCTGCTAGGGATCAAGCGAAGGGGTTACTCCTTGGGCTTGGCGTTAAGGGTGGTCACTGTCCCCGGGGGTAACTCCCAGCGTATAGGTTCCGGCCAGCACTAAGGTAAGTGCCGAGGCTGGGAATATCTAGAGCCGGTGGCTGCCTTCCCTTGTTGGGCTCCGTGGTGGGCGGTGCCGTCGGGCCTGAACCCCCATCAATGTCGTATGGGCAAAAAAAAACAGCAACACCATTTCGATTCCACAAATTAACCATTTTCCATCTTTCTTTCTAATTCGCAGAGTATCCGATTCAAAAGAGTCTTTTCATAATGTGTCCCCATTTCTTGTCGAAAAAGCCATTTCTGGTAGTGTTGGTGAAGTTAAATCCACGAAGAAGCTTCGATCTGGCGATTTGCTAGTTGAAGTTGGATCCTCCAAACAATCCAAACAAATTGCTAACCTGAAACATCTGTCTACAATTCCTATTCAAGTTAGTCCCCACCCGACATTAAACTCCTCCAAGGGAGTTGTATCCTGCGGAGAGCTATTAAATGTTTCTGTTGAAGATATAACTAAAGATTTAAAAAATCAGGGAGTGACCCATGTACGGCGTATTTCTATACGAAGGAATGGCCAGCTCCTTGACACAAAACATTTAGTATTGACATTTGATTCTCCTAAATTACCTGAGCACATAAAAGCCGGATATATGCGCCTTTCTGTCCGAGAATATATTCCAAACCCATTGCGTTGTTTCAAGTGCCAACGCTTCGGGCATTCAAAAACTTCTTGCCGCGGGACTCTAACATGCGCCCGTTGTGCAGAGTCAGGCCATGATAGTACTAACTGTACTGCCGAAGAGAAGTGTGTGAATTGCAAAGACCAGCACACTTCTTTTTCCCGAAACTGTCTTGCTTGGAAGCAGGAGAAAGAAATAATTTCAACTAAGATCAAAAATAAAATTTCTTATCAGGAAGCTCGCAAACTCATAAAATCGAAAACGCCTTCAGCTGGAATAAATTACGCTTTTGCAGTTAAAAAAATGTCGGCAACCATATCCACTCAGTGGGATCTGAATGATCTATCTTCTGGTAAGGTTTTAAAACCATTAGAATCTACTCTAAGAGCTGCTATTCCAGTTAACTTGCCAAATCCTTCGCCTGTGTCGGTTGCACCAATCAGTGATAATGCTTCAGCTTCCCTGGATTTAACTGGTTTTCAACTAGTGACACACACTAAAAAGTTTAAAAAAGCCTCACCTGTGGAAACAAAATCTTTAAACAATGCTGAAAAAATTTCAAAATTTTACTCTACCTCACCTCACCAAATTCCCACCACTGTTGCATCGCAAATTGCGCCAACTGTGAAACCCAAATTGTGTAATACGCCAATAATTGCTGAAATAAAATTACCTTCTTCGGATTCGGCACTACAATCCATAGACAATCTTCCTTTAAAAGGAACCAATCTACAACAGTCTAGTGAATCTGATGCTGATGCCGAAATGAGCTCTTCCACTGCATCAGATGGGGACATGTTGGAATATTGTATGTCTGAGGACTTAGAAGACCCGCCAGAAACTATAAGTCCTCCTCCCTCGATTAAATATAAAAAAGAAAAGAAAAAATACCTTATTTCTACGAAACATAAGAACTCGTAGTGAAGTTGCATCTTACTTTTTTGTTTTTTCGATGCTGTTTTTTGCTTTTAAGCTTAGAAGATATACATCTCGAAATTCTATATTTGCTTTTGTATATGTGTGTAATATATATGTATATATATATATATTGCATTTTATCTATATGTTTGCATCTTTAATGATATTTTAATTTTTTCCAACATTGTTTCTTAAGCATATTTTATATAGTTTTTTTAAATTTACCTTGATAATTTCTCTATTAGAATCGGATATGAAAAAAGTTTTTTTAATTTCACTATTTCAATTTCGCTGTAATTTCAAAATGTTTTTAGAATTTTAACTTTTTATATTACAATACCATATGTTTTAAACCACGATCCTGTTTATCCACCATACGTTTGGCGCAGTATGGCCAAATTTGGCTCTTGCGCCAGTAAAACTCACTCAACCAACCAACCAACCAACTTCGGTTGATTTTGAAGTAATTAATATATCGTCAATAAAAGCATACATACACCATCTAAATCTCTAGTAACTTTATCAATAAGTCTCTGAAAGGTACTTGATGCATTGCACAAACCAAACTGCACCCGAGCGCTCTCGAAGAATCCAAACGGCGTACAAATAGCTGTTTTATGAACGTCCTTGAGAGCAATCGGAATTTGATGAAAAGCTTTAACTAAATCAGTATCAGAAAAAATTGTGGTTCCATGAAGTTTCGCTAGTAAAATCCAAAACACTGAGAATAGGATATTTGTCCTTTTTGGTCTGAGCATTAAGAGCTCTAAAATCACCAACAGGACGCCAATCGTCACTTTCTTTTTTCGGAACCATATGTATTGGAGAGGCATAATTGCTTTTGGATGGCAGCATATGGTCTAAATCCAACATATGCTGAAATTCCATTTTAGCTATTTTTAAGCGATCAGATGCTAGCCTACGAGGTTTTGCATAAACAGGAGAACCAAAAGTTTCAATATGATGCATAACAGAATGTTTTACAGTTTGGTTTGCATATGGAGCTTTAACAATATTAGGAAAATCATTCAATAACTTTGAAAAATCATCATTACAAAATACAGATTTTACCGAATGAACATCAGTATTATTAAGAATAGCATGAGCATTTATATGTGTACACATATCATTTAAACGATGATTTCTTAAATCAAGTTGCAAGTTAAAATAATGTAGAAAATCTGCACTAATAATTGCAGTTTTAAAAGGATAAACAAATTGTTTTCTTAAACCTAAATCTAAAGATAATAACTTTTGTTTATAAACATTTATGATAGAACCATTTGCTGCAAAGAATTTTTGAATCGGAATACATAGTTTATCATTTCTAGTCGCAGGAATCAAACTACAATCACTGCCAGTGTCAACGAGAAAATTTACATTTGATTTTCTATCGCGAACAAAAAGGTGACGAAAACTACTTGGCGAGGCATATGTCGCCGCAACTCCTTGCCGTTGTGGTTTGGCTGATAATTGTAAGGCGGAATGCATTTATGCGCTTTGGAGTCGTACTTCTGATGATACCAACAAACACCATTCGACTGAGAGGAGCTACGCTGTCGAAAGCGAAAGTCAGTTCGTTTACGAGAATTATTTATCGGTCCGCGACTGGCACTTCTTGATCGGCGTAAAGAAGCAACTTCTTCGCGAAGTGCTTTAATTTCTTCAGGAAGTTCTGACTGAGAGGTATTATTTATATTTGCACAGAAATTAGAGCTTGAAATGTTGCTTACCTCGGGTGGCGTACCCTCAGGGGCTCACCTACTATAGGTGAGTACGGGTGTCCAATCCCGAGGTTCCCAGGGATCTTTACTCCCTTTATGTTTACTCTCCACTGCGCCTTCTGCTGTCGCCTTTTTTCTTCTTTCCCTCGAGGGTTGGCGAGGGAGCTCTCCATGAGAAGCTGTCGCCGCTCTGTTTGCTTCCTGCTTCTCATGGACAGCAAATACCCCCACGTGTTTGCCGTGCGTGGCGACCCATTAGACGGGTGGTACATCTCTGTCTCCGGTGTATCAATCGGCCGGTATCCCAGGCATCTAACTGGGCTGCTCAAGGGGATCAAGCGAAGGGGTCACTCCTTGGGCTTGGCGTTAAGGGTGGTCACTGTCCCCGGGGGTGACTCCGAGCGTATAGGTTCCGGCTAGCATTATGGCAAGTGCCGAGGTTGGGATTTTCCAGAGCCGGTAACTGCCATCCCTTGTTGGGCTCCGTGGTGGGCGATGCCGTCAGGCCCGAATCCTTATCAATATCGCATGGGTACAAATGTTCTTCACCACAGTAATGCTTTTTCAAAATTTTTTGTTGTTTATTCAGAAAAGTCATCTTTAAAATTTGTTTCACCAATTTTGATACATAAATCTATACTTGGCGTTGTCGGAGAAGTTCAAAACATAAAAAAGTCAAATAATGGAAGCCTGCTTATTGAAGTAAAAAACAATCAACAGTCACAAAATATTACAAAATTAAAAAAGATAGGGGACATCGATGTCACTGTTTCTTCCCACCGTTTCCTTAACTATTCCAGAAGTGTCATATCGGAAAAAGAATTCCAGAGAGATCTTGAAGAGGACCTTTTAGATAATTTGAAAGATCAAAAAGTAATAGCAGTTCGCAGGATTACAATTAAAAAAAATAATCAAAATCTTCCTACAAAACATTTAGTTCTAACATTCGATACTCCAGTTTTACCGAAATCTGTAAAAATAGCTTATATCAATTGACCAGTTAAACCATACATTCCAGAACCACTCCGCTGCTTTAAATGCCAAAAATATGGTCATTCTATTACAGCTTGCAGGGGAGATAAAGAAATTTGCGCTCGTTGCTCCCTCCCAGACCACAATAGTAAAAACTGTACATCTACCGCACAAAAATGTTATAACTGTGAAGGCGATCACCCATCTTACTTCCGTTCTTGCCCACGCTACAAACAAGAAAAAGAAATTCAAACTATCAAAATAACAAAAGGTATTTCATTTTCAGAAGCACGCAAAATAGTAAGCGAAAGAACACCAAAACCAAATTTATCATAGTCATCAGCGTTAATTTCCCCCTCAGGGGCTCACCTACTATAGGTGAGTACGGGTGTCCCAATCCCGAGGCACCCAGGGATCTTTACTCCCGTCATGTTCAAACTCCCCTATGCCTTCTGCTTTCTGCTGTTTTTTCCTTCCCTCGACGGCAAGCGAGGGAGCTCTCCATGAGAAGCTGTCGCCGCTCTGTTTGCTTCTTGCTTCTCATGGACAGCCAAAGCCCCACGCATTTGCCGTGCGTGGCAACCCATTTGACAGACGGGTGGTGCACTGTGGTCCCCGGTGTATCAATCGGCTGGTTCCTAGCCACCTAAGTGGCTAGTTTGCTAGGGATCAAGCGAAGGGGTTACTCCTTGGGCTTGGCGTTAAGGGTGGTCACTGTCCCCGGGAGTAACTCCCAGCGTATAGGTACCGATTAGCACTAGGGTAAGTGCCGAGGTTGGAACTGTCCAGAGCCGGTGGCTGCCTTCCCTTGTTGGGCTCCGTGGTGGGCGGTGCCGTCGGGCCCGAAACTTTCTTAATATCGCATGGCTCCTCCCAAGAAATCTCCCTTCAGTGGGCATCGCAAAATACCTAATGTCATTACCAACCTTCCACATTTTGACCGCTATTTTGTAATTAAACGAATGAGTGATAAAAACGAAAATTTTAATTCTGTATCACCTTTTCTAGTGCAGAAAGCAATCTCTGCCTCAATTGGTGAAGTCGCTGCCATACGGAAAATGCGTTCTGGTGACTTGCTGATCGAGGTTTCCACGAAAAAGCAAGCACAGCAAGTAATAAAAATGAAAGCTTTAGCTCACATCCCTGTAACCACTGCCTCTCACACATCTTTAAATTATTCCAAGGGTGTAATAACATGTGGTGAATTGTTCAATGTTCCCCTTGAAGAAATCACTGCTGAATTGAAACCCCAAGGAGTGACTTACGTACGCCAAATCTCCATTAGGCGGGATGAGCAGCTCCTTCCCACGAAGCATTATATACTTACATTCCATAGACCAACAATCCCAGAATTCATATATGCAGGATATATTAAACTACCGGTCCGACAGTACATCCCAAATCCCTTGAGATGTTTTAAATGCCAGCGTTTCGGCCATTCGAAGATTAATTGCCGCGGGACACAAACATGCGCCCGCTGTGCAGGAAAAGACCACGATAGTGAACAGTGTAACGCCCCCGAAAAATGCGTCAACTGCGGAGGCTCCCATACTTCGTTTTCTCGAGCCTGTGAACGCTGGAAAGTGGAAAAACAAATAACCTCCATTAAATTTAAAGAATCTATTTCGTATCCTGAAGCAAGGAAAAAAGTATTGGCTCAAACACCCAAACCTGGTGTGAGTTATGCTACCGTTGCAAAAACACCTTTCTGTGCCAACTGTAAATGCACAAATTGTGTAAAATATAACCCCCAAACTACAACTATTGAAAAATCTTCAGATTCTGAGGTAGAAAATACAGCATCCAGTGCACCTGAAACTAACAAACCATTTCGATCTAAATCAAACTCTAATTCGCAAAGATCACTTAAGCTAAAGCTTTCAAAACGGGGACTCTCGCCAAAAGATTTAAGATCAAAGTTAAAAAAAATCTACAGCACAAAATTCTGTCGCTTTGGGACTTGCGACACAAGGTAATGTTAATAAGGACTTAACGTCCATTTTTGGCAAACCCAAAAGTCCCGATTCCATTTCCCTCCATCCGTCTGACGAGGAGGATGAATTACAAATGAGTTGCGATGTTTCGCCAACTCTTAGAAACACTTGCTCCAATAAACTCGATACTTCTGTTACTTAATGGGAACTTTCATCTCTTGGAACTGTCGTGGTCTTCGGTCCAAAGTTGTTGGCATAAAACATATAATTAATCAGCTCCATCCTGCTTGTTTTGCTTTTCAGGAAACATTCCTTAAACATGATATTGCTGTGAAAATCCGTGGCTATAACTGTGCTCGGAAAGACGCTAACACTGGAAATAATCCTTCCGGTGGGGTCTGCATATTAACATCCAACCTTTACCCGAGCTCTCATTTAAATTTACAAACTCCCTTACAAGCTGTGGCAATTCAAGTCCATATACGGACCCTTGTCACAGTTTGTAGCATATATTTGCCACCACATGCTGTTATAAACCAACAGGAACTTAATAGTTTAGTGGACCAATTACCCAAACCTTTCTTGCTTCTTGGCGATTTTAATGCTCATAGTACTTTGTGGGGTTCGGAAAGCACAAATTCTCGTGGGCGACAGATTGAACAGTTTATCTCTGATAACTCTCTCTGTCTGCTCAATAATGACGAGAAAACCTATTTCCATGAACCCACACGTACATTTCACAGTCTGGATCTGGCTATTTGCTCTCCCGATCTCTTTCCGTTGCTCAGTTTTGCAGTTGGGACTGATCTCTATGATAGTGATCACTTTCCCTTAATGGTTTCCTATGCTGATAGAGGCGGCGTGACTTCTTGTCCCCCGCGTTTCCTATTTCAGCGGGCTGATTGGACTGCTTTCATGCAACAGGCAGTGATTTCAGAAAATATGGTCAGAACAATTGATATTACAGAGGCAGTACAAAATGTAGTTGGCTGTTTAATTGACGCTGCGAACAATACCATCCCCAAAAGCTCCCCACGTTTGAGGAAATTCCCGAGACCGTGGTGGAATGAGGCTTGCCGCGACAGTCACCGAGAGCAAAAAAAGCGGTGGAATATTTTCCGCAGATACCCCACAACAGAGAATTTACTTGCTTTCAAACGTGCCAGAGCCAATGCTTGTCGTGTCCGTAGGCAAAGTCTGAAAGAGTCCTGGATTAGGTTCATCTCTTCTATCACAGCCTTTACTTCTCCGAAACTACTCTGGAGGAAGGTCAAGGCAGCGAACGGAATTTACCAAGATTTTTCCATCCCTGTTCTGAAGACTGAAAACGGATTGGTATCTTCTCCTTTAGATATCGCGAATACTCTTGGACATTCATTTGCACAAGTTTCAGCGATTAATTCGTATAAGCCTTCATTTATAGCGATTAAGAAACGTGCAGAACGCAAGTCTTTGTGTTTCTTCACTCGAAAATCGCTTCCTTACAATACAGAATTTCGGTTGCACGAACTACTGACAGCTTTAACGAAGGCTCATGATACCAGTCCTGGTCCTGATGGAATCACTTATAGCATGCTTCGCCATTTGTGTACCACTTCTCTTTCCAATCTGTTGTTTCTATTTAATCGCATTTGGATTGAACAGAAGTTCCCATCACAATGGCATGAAGCTGTTGTGATTCCAATCCTGAAACCCGGCAAGGACTCCTCTAACCCTCTGCACTATAGGCCTATTGCGCTCACAAGTTGTCTATGTAAGACGCTTGAACGCATGGTTAATGCCCGTCTGATATACGAATTGGAGAAAAAAGCATCCATACCACTGCTGCAGAGTGGTTTTCGCAGAGGACGAGCGACTTTTGATAATACTGTCCTACTCGAAACTGAAATTCGCAATGCATTTGTTTGCCGAAATCATCTGGTCTCTGTCTTCTTCGATTTAGAAAAGGCGTATGATCGTGCCTGGAGGTTTGGAATTCTCTCTACACTTGCAAATTTTGGCTTTAAAGGAAACTTGCCCATGTTTTTAAAACACTTTTTATCATTGCGCACATTTCGTGTCCGGGTTGGTAATTTATATTCTAATCCTTTTATTCAAGCTGAGGGTGTTCCACAGGGAAGCATCCTCAGTGTTACACTTTTTATTGTCCATTTTAGTCAGATTCTTAACATTTTACCACCATCTATCCAAGGTACATTATATGTGGATGACCTTCAGATATCTTGCCAGGGGAGCAATATGAGCTTAATAGAGCGCAAACTGCAAGTTGCAGTTAATAAACTGGTAGATTGGTGCGAGGAAAACGGGCATGTGATTTCACCTGAGAAAAGTCGATGTGTGCATTTTTGCAGGAAGCGTGGAATCCATTTGGATCCTATAATCCATATCCAAAATACTTTAATACCTATGGTTAATGAAATAAAATATTTGGGAGTAATATTTGATCGCAAGCTCACTTTCCTTCCGCATGTCTTACATCTGCGGAAGAAGTGTGACAGATCATTGAAGATTCTCAAAGTACTTTCAAGAACCTCTTGGGGAGCAGACAGAACATCTTTGCTTCGAATCTATGAATCGGTTATTCTTGCACGCATGGATTATGGTTGTATGGTATATGGTTCTGCAAGGTCTTCTGTTTTACGTAGACTGGATACCATATACCATTCTGCTTTAAGAATTTGTTCAGGTGCATTTCGGACCTCACCAGTGGAAAGTCTTTACGTTGTCTCTCACCAATTACCATTAAATTTACGGCGCCAAAAAATATCTGTACACTATTACCTCCGAGCTATTTCTGTCCCGAAACACCCTATGCACTCCTTGATACTTCCTAGTCGCCTTCGCAGATTATACACGGCTCGACCTTCTAACATCCTTCCATTTTGTGAAAGAGTTAAATTAATCTTGAATGATTCGGAACTCTGTGATATGAATATTCAGACACTTGATTTATTTGCATTTCCTCCTTGGGATGTTCCTCAGTTTTCCTTTATAAACCCTTTTCATGGTTTTGAAAAGTCAACAACGGCCCCTGTTATTTTCCAAAAACTTTTTAGTTCTCATCGCTGTCAGTATTCAACGTATTTGCCTATTTTTACGGATGGTTCCAAGACAGATGACCATGTTGGTTGTGGTATTGTTTTCCACACGGAAACACTGGATTACACTCTGTATGCATCCTTTTCTGTTTTATCTGCTGAGTTGATGGCAATTTTTTATGCTTTACAGAAAGTTTCTCTCTTAGCCGAACGTAATTTTTGCATTTATACAGACAGCATGAGTTCCTTAGTAACACTTTCTCATTTTCGCATTCGAATTCATCCCATTGCCTTGGAAATCTTATGCCTTTTAAAAACACTTCAAAATAGAGGTTATGAAATTTTATTCTACTGGATTCTGGTTCATGTTGGTGTAACGGGAAATGAACTGGCGGACAATGCTGCAAAAACAGCCACCTTGTTCATGCAACGTGAAATACCTTTCTCCGATGCGAAGAATGTTTTCACAAAACATGTTTATTCACTATGGGAAAAATCGTGGAGCCAACAGAGAAATAATAAATTGTACTGTATAAAACCCTCTCTTAAATCATGGCCTTGTCTCCCAATGCGTGAGCTCGATGTCAAACTGACTGGTCACACTCACTTAACGCATAAATATCTTTTTTGGGCGATCGAGCTCCTTTTTGCTCCAAATGTCAAGTAATTTTAACAGTTATTCATATTTTAATAGAATGTCCTGATTTTAATTTTCACCGTTTGCATTTTTTTAACTCCTTGTCACTGAACATGCGAACACTTTTGGGAGAAAATCCTCACGAAAACATTTTTAAATTTTTGAAAACTATTGGCTTTTACCATTTTATCTAAATCTCCATATTTGCCTGACGCATCGTTGAATTGATCCAGAATTTTAACATTAAATTTTTGATTCGTTTTTTTACTGAACGTTGTTTGAATTTTCATACTTTTGTTTCTTTTAGACCATATGCATGGCGCAGTATGGCCTTTTCTGGCTCTTGTGCCAATAAAATCTACAATCCAATCCATCCAGCGTTAAATTCAGCCGCTTCAACTTCAGAACCACGCAATTCACAAAACCAACCATTGATAAATATCGAAACGAATACTTCTGCAATCCACACAGCAGATCCTGACACCATAACAATAAAAAAAACTGACTACCTTGCCCTTCTGGAAATAAAAAAATCTTGGGAAGAAACTTCTTCCTCTTCTCTTAAAAAGTCAAAAAGAAAAAAAGTTTTAATGAAGGAAAAAATGCTGAGAGAAAAAAAGACTCCCAAAGCAAAAGAAACAAATAAAATTGAAGAAAAGGAAGAACATTTTAAAATTCATCCATCTGATGAAAGTATCAGTGATATGGATGAGGACAGAGTGGATTCTGATCCCACTAATATTTCAACAAACAATTTTAAATCAAAATTTTTTAAAAAGCCTAAAGGTTGATGCTATCTTACCCTCATCGATTCTATTTACTGAAGGCAGTCTCTTTTTTCCCTTGCCCTTTTTTTTAATCATTATGTCAACATTCGTCTCTTGGAATTGCCGAGGGTACATGAATAAATCTTCAGAATTGAGAGACATTATAAACAAATACCATCCTGCCTGCATTGCACTCCTGGAAACCTACCTTAAAACAGACAAGCAGAACATACGGCATTACAAAAATTTCAGCAAGCACAATATTCAAAACCGATTTTCTGGGGGCGTGACAATTCTTGTCGCAACGGATATTCCATCAATGCAAGTTAATCTGAACACTAATTTGCAAGCTGTTGCTGTACGGATTCAGATGAAAAATTTAATAACTGTCTGTAGCCTCTATTTGCCACCTAAACAACAAATCAGTCAAACGGACCTAAATAACTTGTTTTGCCAATTACCTTCTCCATTCATTATTTTGGACGATCTTAATGGTCATAGTCCCTTTTGGGGAAGCACTGAATCAAATTCACGTGGTAAACAGATCGAACAATTTCTCGCAGATCATAGTTTATGCATTTTAAATTCTGACGAAAAAACGCATTTTCATTTACCAACACGAACTTTTCATTTTGTTGATCTCGCTATTTGCTCTCCGTTTTTATTGCTTTTTTTCAGTTTAACTGTTGACAATGATCTTTATAATAGCGACCACTTTTCTTTAATTTTGACAGACAGTAGGCACAATGCAGCTACTTCTTTCCGAACATCCAAATATGTTTTAAATGCAGCAAACTGGCAAAAATTCACCTCTCTGGCTAATATCAATTCAGAAATAGTTAAATCTTCCACTATTGATGAAGCTCTGAAACATATTGTCAGTATTATAATTGAGGCAGCAGATAACACTATTCCAGAGAAATCTGGAGTTCGTAGGAAGCAAAACAAGCCATGGTGGGATGCTAATTGCCAACAAGCATATAAAGGACAAAAAAAGGTATGGAATATTTTTCGTCGTTATCCCTCTATTGAAAATTTTATCAAATTTAAAAAATCTAGAGCAGAATCGAGAAAAATCCAACGACGCAGTAGAAGAATTTCTTGGCAAAAATTCGTTTCTGGTATCACTTCAACAATATCTAGCCATCATTTGTGGAATAAAGTTAAAAAAGCTTCAGGTACTTCTCATTCTAATCATGTTTCAATTTTAATTGATAAAGGTAACACCATATCATCCACAAGACATTGCAAATTCCATAGCTTCAACATTAGCTCATACGTCCAGCAGTAAAAATTATCCTCCTGCGTTTTTGGAATACAAAGAGAAAGCAGAAAAGCAAAAATTAAATTTTAATTCTCAAACTAATTTGCCCTACAACAGCGATTTTACGTTTTTCGAATTCCAATCGTGCCTTGCCGTTGTCCATGATTCTTCTCCCGGTCCTGACAACATAAGTTACAGTATGATCAAACACTTACCAATAGAGTCGAAAAAAAGCTTATTATATCTTTATAACCGTATCTGGCAAGAACAATATTTTCCTACTTTTTGGCAACAAGCTATAATAATTCCTTTACTAAAACCAGGCAAAGATCCAACAAATCCATCAAATTATCGACCCATAGCTTTGACCTGTTGTCTTTGTAAATTGTTAGAAAAAATGATAAATCGAAGGCTAATTTTTTTATCTGGAGACAAATAACTTACTTCACCCGTCGCAAAGTGGATTCCGAAGAGGACGGAGCACTCTTGATAATCTTCTTGCTCTCGAATCCGACATTCGCCTAGCATTTTTACAAAGAAAACACTTAGTTGCCATTTTTTTCGACATCGAAAAGGCATACGACCGAACTTGGAGATATGGAATTTTAAAAGATTTATATGATCTGGGACTAAGAGGAAATCTTCCTGTTTTTATTAGAAATTTTTAAAACTTAGAAAATTCCGTGTTAAGGTGGAATCTGAAATTTCAGATTCTTTTGTACAAGAGGAAGGTGTTCCCCAAGGCAGCGTTTTAAGCGTCACTCTTTTTATTTTAAAAATAAATAACATTTTAAAACTACTTCCAATTTCTGTGAAGGGTTTTTTATATGTTGACGACCTGTATATCTCTTGTACAGGGATGCATATGAATTTTATACAAAGACAATTGCAGATCGCAATCAATAATATTACCCAATGGACGAACATTAATCGTTTTACCATCTCAACACTGAAAACGGCTGGTGTGCACTTCTGTCGGAAACGCAACCTTCATTTTGATCCTGATCTGAAACTGTATGATCAGCCAGTACCGTTTTTAAATGAAATTCGATTTCTGGGCATCATCTTTGATAAAAAAATCTCACATTTCAGTCTCATATAAAATTTTTACGTAAAAAGTGTGAAAAGTCTTTAAATATTTTAAAAGTCTTATCGACTACAGCATGGGGAGCCGACAATCAAACAATCAATCAATCAATACCTCGGGTGGCGTAACTTCCATGATTCTATCCGCAATTTCCGCGGCTGTAGTGGCATTTAGAGGACTAATTGCTAGAAGTATAGACTGGACGGTTTTGGGCAGTTGTTGTAAAAATAACTCCAGAAGAATACCCGAAATTTGGTGGTTTTCGGCACGCCTTTGCATAACTCGTAGTAAATCAGTCGGCTTTCGGTCAGCTAACTGTTTGCCGGCAAGAAGACATCTAATTTCTTGAGATTTCTATTCACCGCATCTTTTTACAAGTTCCTCTTTCAATTGCTTGTAAGAATCGTTTTTGTCAGGACAAGTGATGACATCGCGAACTATATCTGCTGCTTCAGGAGAAAGGCTAGCGACACAATAGTTGTACTTGGTTGCACTGGCAGTTATCGGTTTCGGAACTGCAAGCTGAAATGTTGACCCTGCCATTATAAACTAAAGTTGAGGGTCTCCAAAATTAAATGGAGGCATCTTCACGGCAGAATTCTCTTCCATGTTGGAGAACTTGAAACGGAAACAGCCCAGAACAGCAATGACAGGCGTTGAAAGTTTTGAAGTTTACTTATACGTGATCACTTTTCCGGGGCACCATTATGGTCATGTTCATGTAGAGTGTTGTATAAAGCACTTCATCGCTATTAGAAAAATAAACTCTTTATTTCACTAACAACTATCGGAACATCACTACTTAGCGCAGGTACACATAGAACGGGGAATCCCCGATCGAAGTATTAACATAGATTGTATTAGGGAAAGTAGATAGGTAGCGCTTTAGAATGACATGAATCAAAGATGGCGCTACGATCACTACAAGCCCATGATAGTTTGAATTTAAAAAGTTACAACTATTATTGTTATCTTATCAAACTCGCAGATAAATTATGAACCCTGTGCAATGAAATTCCATTATTCAGTAATAAATTCCTACTTCTATTGACATGTTTATTTTCAGCTAAAAAATTATTGAATTAGTTGGAATTAAATCATGAATATAATAAGGATTGTAAAATCAAACAAGTTGTACATTTATCAAATTTGAAAATTTTTTTCCTGCAATTTTTTCTCTGAATGTCTTTTTCATTCCTTTGTTGTCTTCCATTATCTTTTTTAGTGTTGATGTTATTGTATCATTCAACTGGTCGTAATTGTTATTAAAATTTGTAACAATGAATTTTGTAAAATAATAAAGGTTTTTTTTTAATTATTATTCTTAGTAACAGTTTTGTTAATTTTTGCTGTAATAATAGCATGTTAACAAGCAAAAACACTTTTTACTGTATCTGCGTCTGTACAAATCATTTAATAAATATTGTTATATTTTAAGGTAATTCAGCATTTAGTCTCACACTATCTTCAAAAATTACTCTTTTTAAAAAAATGCTACAGAGCTGGGTTTTTTTAATGCTTCAAATCTTTGTTAATTTGTTTCTATGGATCTTTCTCAATGCCAATACATAATCAGAAATAGATGTATAATTCCAAATTAGCTGGTAATTTGTTAAATTTCAAAGAAGCCTGAATTTTATTGTTAATCGTACAAAAGGTGATTTGATTTTTTGGTAATGATAAAAGTATGATCGTTTTTATGTTTTTTTTTTTTCAAAATCAAATATGTTTTACAATAGATGCTCCTGCAGTGTCACAGGAATTAAAATTATTATCTAATTTCAGTAATAATTTAAAATTTCAAAAATACACATTTAAAATTAATTTTAAAAATTTCAATACAAAATAAGGCGTTATAATAAACATCCCATGCTTCGAAAATAAACAGGCGCACATATGTATGAATGCTAAAAGGTGCTTAATTTTTGAAGTATTTTCCTTTACATTAAAAAGATGAAACAGTAGCAGATTCATTCATATCTTACGATTCCCTCAAATATACTATATGATAACTATTTCAAAGTTAGATAACAGAATGAATCATTATTAACTTTCACATTAATATAGGAGTTAAAAATTTTTAATTATATAGAGGCTGTTAATGAACTATTTCAGAAATTACTATTATCAAAAGATTCAATATGTTCAAATATATTTCACAAAAAGAAAACATTTCACATCAACATTTTTTTATTTACGAAAAAATATCTGGTTGGATCTCTCCAAATTCCATGAGAAGTTCAAATATTCTTCTGGTAAACTGTTCCCCATACGGTGTGCCAGTTTTTTTAAAGTAGAGACAACAAGTTGTCCCATAGCATGGGGAACAGATTCCGAAGCATCACTTTTTTTTTAATTCGTTAGATACCATTTTCAGTATGTCCTCCCCCACATTTGTTTGGCGGCGTCTTTTGGGAGGAGGACCTTGATTCAAACTGCTTGCATATCTTTTATGATGTGTGGTTGACGAAGTCTCTGGGAAATTTACTTCAACATATTCAAGAGACTCTGGTACAAAATTCTCGTCTATTTCCTCCAAGGAAATCTAAAATCAATTATATTTTCACTATACATTGAAAAATTAATCACATTTAAATACGCATAGAAATGCCCATGTTAAGAATAAAGGCACCGCCCAACTTCTTCAAGAGATTAGATGCTAGACCCTTCTCTAATATTAACCGATTGATTGGTATACGGTTAATTAATGATATGATCACTAATGATGTATTTAATAAAATTCAGTTACATTAGGTGTTATTTAATTTTACATTTTATTTCAATTCACTTCTTGGCCAGCCTTTTTATCATTCAATTTTAAAAATTAAAGGTCAATGATTAAACCTAACTAAATATACATATAATTTATTCATCAACTAAATAAAAGCATTATATAAGAATTAAAAACATTTTAGCAAAGTATACCAATGGTTCCGAGCACCCAACATCAGTTGTAAAGGATTCGTCCAAATTCGACTCGGAAGAGCCTACTTAGATTGTGTCCCTCAGGAACAGCAGTCTTTAATGATGCACCCATTTTGGTGCAATATCCAGAGCTGCTGAACCTGAAGGCAATCTTGCTCTTTTATCTTCTCGCTGAAAATATGACCACAGTCCGCAAAATTTCTTGCGAAGTATTTCTGGAATAAATTACAAAGAATTTAGTATGAAATATATATATATATATATATATATTTCTTTATATAAATATGTATGTGCGTCATAATAATGTAATTTTACGTAGCCAAATATCTTTTAACTCAAAAAAATTATTTTGCGCAATACCAAATTTTATTTTGTATAATTTGACTTGTAAATGAATATAGAATAAATTCTTCAAACTTTTGCTTTTAGTTTCATGAATAATAGGCTATATTTGTAAGAAAGTAATACTGCATGTTAATACACATTTATATAAGTAAAACTCAATAATCACAAAAGAAAATTAATAATGAATACAGAAATAATGAGCTAACTGGCCACATTAACCATCTTGTCTAATTTAATGAATAATACAATTATATAACCTGCGTATGGTTCAATATAGTAAATAAATTGCATCCCAATTTTTAAAATAGTTAAACTTCTTTAAGCGTTTCATATTTTTCAAATATTTTAGCTGGGATTGAAATAAAAAATAATTCAGCAAAATAGATGAGATGCTTATTTGTTTTACATATACATACAGAAATTTTTAATTCTTCTGCTTTCTGCTGTTTTTTCCTTCCCTCGACGGCAAGCGAGGGAGCTCTCCATGAGAAGCTGTCACCGCTCTGTTTGCTTCTTGCTTCTCATGGACAGCCAAAACCCCACGTGTTTGCCGTGCGTGGCGACCCATTCGAAAGACGGGTGGTGTCCAGTGTATCAATCGGCTGGTATCTAGTCACCTTAGTGGCTAGTCTGCTAGGGATCAAGCGAAGGGGTTACTCCTTGGGCTTGGCGTTAAGGGTGGTCACTGTCCCCGGGGGTAACTCCCAGCGTATAGGTTCCGGCTAGCACTAAGATGTATGCCGAGGCTGGAAAAGACCAGAGCCGGTAATTGCATTCCCTTGTTGGGCTCCGTGGTGGGCTATGCCGTCAGGCCCGAATCATTTTCCATATCGCATGGCTCCTCTTAAGAAGGGTCCCTTTAGTGGCCGTCATTTTGTTCCTCAGTCTCCAAATTTAGAAACCATTTTGATAAATTTTTTGTAATGAAGCGTATTTCTGATAAAAATGAAACATTTGAAAGCGTATCGCCATTTTTAGTACAAAAAGCGATCACAGCAACAGTTGGTGACGTAACATCAATTCGTAAGATGCGTTCTGGTGACTTGCTGGTAGAGATTAATTCTCGTAAGCAAGCTCACCAAATTCAAAAGTTAAAAAATTTGTCAACAATTCCTGTCAGTGTCAGTTCCCATCAATCATTAAATATATCGAAAGGTGTTATCACTTGTGGGGAAATATTTAACCTCCCTGTGGATTTAATTACAAACGAATTGAAATCTCAAGGTGTCACCCATGTCCACCGTATTACTATCCGGAGAGATGGCAATATTCTTGAAACAAAGCATCATATTCTAACTTTTAAAACATCAAAATTACCAATTATTAATCATCTATGCAGGGTATATAAAATTACCTGTCAGACCATATATTCCCAATCCCTTGAGATGTTTTAATTGTCAACGTTATGGTCACTCTAAAGCAAATTGCCGCGTAACACTTACTTGTGCCCGCTGTGCTGCTAAAGGCCATGATAGTCAACAATGTTCTGCAGCCGAAAAGTGCGTGAACTTTGGTGGCAGTCATGCATCATATTCCAGAGTATGCGAACGCTGGCAACTTGAAAAGAAAATAATAACTCTTAAAATAAAGGAAAACATTTCATATCCTGAAGCTAGGCGGAAAATTTTAGCACAAACGCCTACTCCTGGTCTGAGCTATGCATCTGCTCTGCAAAAATCCTTTTGTGTCAATTGTTTGTGTCCGAATTGCACCAAAACTGCCAACCGCACAAAAATAACTAACAAAACATCCGATTCTGATACAGAACAATCCGTAAATATCACATCTGACACTGGCATACCAGTTAAACCCAATGTAAAAAATAAGCTACAAAAATCACTGAAGCTAAAACTTGCAAAGCGTGGTCAAACGCAGAAAGAACTATCTGCGAAATTTAAAAAAAAACAGCTTCCAAAAATTCTGTCGCATTAGGACTTGCGGCTCGAGGTAAAGCCCACAAGGATTTAACATCCGTATTTGGTGGCATATTAAATACTCCCGATCTAAAACTGCATCCTTCAGAGGATGAAAATGAATTTGAAATGTTGCGACTTTTCTGCAACTGCTCCTGATAATTCTTCTCCAAAGCAACTCTCTTAATGGGTACCTTCGTTTCTTGGAATTGTCGCGGCATGCGTTCCAAACTTCACGATATAAAGACTATTATCAACTACTTTCATCCAGTTTGTTTTTGTTTTCAGGAAACATTCATGACACCTAATACTCCGTTAAAATTACGCGGCTACAACTGTGTTCGTAAAGATACAGACACTGGAGTGCGCAGTTCTGGAGGTGTCTGCATCTTGACATCAAATATTTACCCAAGTACACCTCTTACTTTGCATACACTTCTACAGGCTGTGGCTGAGCAAGTTCACACCCGAACGCTGGTTACAGTGTGTAGTATCTACTTGCCACCCCATAATGCCATTAAACAACAACCTAGTGGATTTTGACAACCTAGTGGATCAGCTTCCTTCACCTTTTATTTTACTTGGAGACTTAAACGCACATAGCACGTTGTGGGGTTCGGTTAGTACAAACTCTTGTGGGCGGCAGATTGAGCAGTTTATTTCTAATAACTGTCTCTGTCTACTTAATAACGATGATAAAACATACTTCCATGAAGCCACACGTAGCTTCCATAGTCTTGATCTGGCAATATGCTCACCTGAACTTCTGCCAATATTGCCCTTTACCGTTAGTGATAATTTATATAATAGCGATCATTTACCGATCATTGTCTCCCATGCTGATAGAGGAGGAACGACTCATTGTCCTCCGCGTTTCGTATTCCAGCAGGCAGACTGGCATAAGTTTTCTCAACTGGCCAAAATTACTGAGTTGGTTGGTCAATGTACCAGACATCATGGAAGCAGTTCAAAACGTCACTGAATGTTTAATACATGCCGCTAATATTGCCATTCCTTAAAGTTCATCATGTCCGAGAAAATTTCGTAGACCGTGGTGGAACGATGCCTGTCGCGATAGTTACAAGAACCAAAAGAGACTTTCGAACAAATTTAGAAGGTACCCAACCACAGAGAACTTGATCGCTTTTAAAAGAGCTAAAGCCCTTGCACGTCGCATTCGTCGCTGTAGCCAGAGGGAATCATGGGTAAAATATATTTCCTCAATCACATCTCGCACCTCAAGTCAGCAGTTGTGGAGAAAAATGAAGGCAGCTAACGGAATTTATCAGGAGTTTTCTTTTCCTGTACTGAAAACCAGGAATAAGACATACTCCTCTCCATTAGATATTGTCAATATTCTTGGACAGACATTTGCACGGATTTCCGCTGTCGAATCGTATAGTCCTGAATTTATATAGAGAAAAAATCTCGCAGAAAAACAATCTTTGAATTTTCCAGCTGCATACACACATCCATATAATTGCGAATTCAAAATGTTTGAATTAAGAAAAGCACTATCCCAAGCTCATGATACCAGCCCTGGCCCAGATGGAGTCGCTTATAATATGCTTCGCCACTTAGATGAGATATCGCTCTCCTATCTCCTATATCTGTTTAACAGAGTCTGGAGTGAGCAAAATTTCCCATACCAGTGGCAAGAAGCTCTCGTGATTCCCATTCTGAAACCGGGCAAAGATTCTGCTAACCCTTTGCATTATAGACCGATTGCGCTAACTAGTGTCCTTTGTAAGACGCTTGAACGTATGGTCAATGCCCGACTAGTCTTCGAATTAGAAAAGCGAGTTTACATTCCATTAATGCAAAGTGGATTCCGTAAAGGCCGATCCACTATTGGTAATATAGTCCAACTTGAGACCCATATTCGTAACGCTTTTGTGAGACGAAACCATCTTGTCTCCATTTTTTTTTTTTTTTTTTGATGTAGAGAAGGCGTATGATCGTACGTGGCGTTTTGGAATTCTTAGAAAACTTTTTAACTTGGGTTTTATAGGGAACCTTCCAATTTTATTAAAAACCTATTTATCATCTCGTACTTTTCGGCTACACATGCGGAAATTTTATTCTGATCCTTTTATCCAAGCTGAGGGCGTTCCACAAGGAAGCGTTCTCAGTGTCACACTTTTTATCATGCATTTTAGCGACATTCTAAATCAATTACCGTCGACTGGCCAAGGAAACTTATACATGGACGATCTTCAGATTTCTTGCCAGGGCTCTAATATGCACTTAATTGAACGGCAGCTGCAAAATGCAGTTAAGAAACTGGTAGCTTGGTTTGATGAAAATGGGCACACTCTTTCTGCCGAAAAGAGTAAATGCGTGCATTTCTGCAGAAAGCGAGGCATTCACCCTGACCCCTCCGTCCGTATACGCAATGACTTAATACCTGTCGTTAATGAAATACGATTTCTGGGAATACTTTTCGATCGGAAGCTCACTTTCCTTTCGCACATCACATACCTACGGAAAAAGTGCGAGGAATCTCTGAATATCCTCAAGGTACTTTCTCGTACGTCTTGGGGTGCCGATCGTACGTCTTTAACCCGTCTATATCAAGCCATAATTTTATCTCGGATAGACTACGGGTGTTTTGTATATGGCTCTGCCAATCTTACTGCATTACGTCGGCTGGATACTGTGCATCCTTCCACCCTCCGAATATGTTCAGGGGCCTTCCGCACATCGCCAATCGAAAGCCTTTACGTCATATGTTACCAACTGCCCTTGTCTTTGCGCCGAGAAACTTGCACTGCAGTACTTCTTTCGAGCTCAGTCCCTCCAAAATCATCCTGTAATTCATATCACCATTCCTGCTTCCCTTAAAAGAGTTTACAATGCTCGCCCATCTCACATTCTTCCCTTTTGTGAGAGAATCAAAAGCGTACTTCATGATTCAGGGCTCCAGTTTTCTGATGTCCAGCCAATAGATTTTCAAATATTTTCACCTTGGGAAATTCCTCAGTTTTCCTTTTCCAATTGTTTCTCAGAATTTAATGAAGCAACAACTGCTCCAATTATTTTCCAACAACTTTTTAATTTTCATCGTTCGCAGTATGCCTCCTATTTTCCAATATTTACTGACGGCTCAAAGTCGGATGGACATGTTGGATGTAGTGTCGTCTTTGGGGACGAAATACACAGTTTCCGTATTCATGCATCATTTTCAGTTTTATCTACGGAGTTGCTGGCGATTTTCTGTGCTATACAAAAGATTGCTCTTGCCTCTCAACGACAATTTTGCATTTATACGGACAGTATGAGTTCTTTAGAAGTACTCCATCATTTTAACTTTCATCCGCTTGCTATTAAGATCTTGGGATTCTTGCAGACTCTCCATCATAGGGGCTTTAACATTTTATTTTGTTGGATCCCTAGTCACGTTGGAAATGAACAGGCCGATCACGGTGCTAAAACTGCATCTACCTTTTTTCATTATGAACTACCTTACTGCGATATTCAAAAATCAATTGCGAAACATATTTTCTTTTTGTGGCAAGAGACATGGGACAAACATATCCATAATAAACTGCACGTTATTAAGCCTTCTATTTGCATGTGGCCAGTTTTGCCTATGCGTGGCCCTGACGTTAAATTGACACGCCTTCGCATAGGGCATACTCGGCTTACGCATCGACATCTTCTTCTCGGAGAGAGACCACCGGTTTGTTCTCGATGTCATGTCGACCTTAGTGTGAAGCATATTTTAAATGAGTGTCCAAATTTTAACCCCTATCGTATTCCCTTTTTTAATTCAACATCATTGACTCTTCACGACTTAGTGGGTGTAAAACACCACCCGAATATTTTTAACTTTTTGAGATCTATTGGGTTTTTACATCGGATTTAGCGCATTTTACCATTGTATTTAACATCTAACCTATCATTCAACTTGTATTTTAATGTTTTATGCATTGTTTATATTTATTTCTTTTTAAACTATTACCACCTGCTTTCTGTATTTTATTACTTGCTCAAGTTTTACGTATGGTTTCATTGTCTTTTGGTCATGCTATATGGAATTGTCTCCATTTTCGAACTTTCTTATTTTAACCGAGTTCTTTTTTAACTTTTTGCTTGGCGCAGTATGGACAGATATGGCTTTGGCGCCAGAAAATACTACAAAACCAACCACTCATCACAATTACTATGCCATTTGTGCAGTTGCATGCCAGAATTTTCCAAGATATCAATTAATTGCCTTTGAAGTTCTTTGGCGGCTCTTCAATCGCTATTTGTTTTAACATACGAGTTGCTAAAAATGGTGCACTCACCGTTCCATACGTCACATTTAGTTCGTAAGTTTTGACTGGTTCCTTCTCATTTTCTTTCCATAGAATGCGCTGTAACTTTCTCTGACTTGGGTGAATCAAGATCATTCGGTACATTTTCTTTATGTTCGCTGAGAAAGCATAGACATATTTACGAAACCTAACCATAATGGAAAATAAATCACCTTGCACTATTCCTCCGTTATATTGTAAGGAATTTAGGGAATTTCCCTTTGAAGTTGGATAACTTGCATTAAAAACAACTCTGAGCATTATTGACTGCCTATCAGGTCGATAGACTCCTAAATGAGGAATAAAATAAGTTGCTTCTTACTCCTCATCCTAAATTTCTGACATGTGCCTAACTCTAAATATTCGCGGAAAAAATCTCTGTATAGGGACAAATAATTTGGATCCTTAATTAGACGTTGCCACAACAAGTTTAATTTTTTCAGCGCAAACTCTTTAGATTTTCCTAAACACTTAGGATCTTCCTTTAAGGGCATTTCTACAATATATTGTCCTTCCGAATTTCTCGAAAAGTTATTTTTGAAATTTTCTTCACAAATTATTTTTTCTTGGCTCTCAATTAATTCCATTTCAACATTTTCAATTTCCCCAAAATTTCTTAAAATCTTTTCTAAATCAACACTTTCTTTGACTAACCCGCAATGCATTTTATTTTCTTCCTTGTTAGAAATACTCCCACTGACTAGATAACCGAAAACAGAATTTTGTAAGATTAGATTGGAATTTGATGGACATATTTGTCCTTGTTTCAACAGCTCAGAAAAGACTTCCGTTCCAATTAATAAATCAACTCTTTGTGGAAAATAAAAATGCTCATCAGCTAAATTAATATTATCTAATCTTCCTACGCATTCATCTACTCGCTTTGATGGAGTAAGATCCGTAATTCTCGGAATAACTAATAAATTTAATTCAGTCTCAAAGGTTCGGATCTTGTTACACAAAGTAGTGGATACTTGAGATCGAACGGAAATCGCTGAGTCATTTAACCCAGACACCACGATATTTATTTTATTTCTTCTCAATTGAAACCAATCTGCACATTCTTTGCTAATAAAGTGAGACATTGAGCCAGAATCCATTAAAATCCGTACTTCACATTCATTTCCATAGGAATCGCATAAATAACCAAACACTGTACTCAGGAGAACCGTTTTGTTTTTAGTAGAGACACAACTACTCGTTGCTGAAAAGACGTTGGCGCCAGTGTTCGAGTCATTGCTCTCTGCCGGTATGAATGTAGAAGCTAATGGGGAGAGAGGGGAGGGTAACAGGTTTCTATTTTCACTTTGCTTTTTAATTGATACCGTATTCGAAGAAAAGGTTTCATCTTTTTCTTTTAATTGCCCAAAAGAATTCTGATCTCGGGTGAAATGTAAACTAATATGATGCCTTTTATTGCATTTAGCACAAGAATACTTTGATATGCAATTATTCACTTTATGTTTGCCAAGGCAATCAAAGCACAAATCATTATCTTTTACAAATTGTACTTTCTCATCAACAGGTAATTTTTTATAATTAAAACACATATAAAGTGGATGAGAATCATTACACAGAATACATTTTAAACTTTTTACATCGGATAAAAAGGTCTTTGATACATTTTTCAACTTATAATTTTTGTTATGAGGAACACTCTTTGATAGGGATTTTCCCCGAGATGACAAATATAAATCAATTTCCTTTCCCAACGTAATTGGATCAAACCAGGTATCTGCCTGTTTTATACTTATATGTGAAGAGGTTTCTCTACCCAAAGTTTGGAAAAGTTTATTAGAAATTATAAGCTGATTTAATGTTTTGTAATCTGACACATTCCTTAATTTTAAGTAATATTCCCAGCTTGTGGTTAAACGGGAAGCGAACTGAACATAGGTCTCATTTAACTGCCGCGTAGTCATTCTGAAATTCTCTAGACAGGATTGAGCTGTAGGCTGAAACTCTGTCAGCACAATTTCTTTAATTTTCTCATATTTATTTAAATCATCATCATCTATGTATGAGATTATATTAGACGATCTTTCACCTAGCAGGTTAAGAAGAATTTCAAATTTATATTTCTCTGGTACACTCTTAACCATAAATGCTCGCTCTAAAGATGAAAAAAAGAAACCCCAATTTTCAGGTTTGCTTGGTACTTTAATTGTTAGAGTTCTAATACTCTTTACTAATGAGTCTAAGGAATCATTAGGCTCAAATGATTCTGCATTATTTTCTTTTGCCTCGACACGAATTCGCGCTATTTCAAGCTCAGTTTTTGCTTTTTCTAATTTTAATTTCTCAACTGCTAATTCTTTTACATCTTCTTCCTCAACAATTAAATTTGTAAGGTCACTTACAGTTTCAGGTTCAATTTTAAATTTGTCACTTTTTTTAATCATATCAATTAGTTTTAAAACTGTCATTTCATCACTTATGTTCAAACCAAGTTCTTTAGCAATAAGCCTTAAATCAGCCTTTCTATAAGTCTTAAACATTTTGAAATACGGCATAGTCAATAAAGAAAACAAAACAATCCTACCTCATATGAAGAATTTTTATCCACAAGATATCTCAGTAACTCCAGAAACGAAACTTGATGGTGAATCGAAACTGTTTCACTCCGGCTCGACGGTCCACATGTCGTCGATGCTCATGAAAAGAACTCAAACTCAATAAATAAATGCTCATTTAGCGGACTGTAATTCACTTTTAATCCACACTCAATAATTTGACGAGAGCCGATGGTACATACATCTCTTTCCGGCTGCTCGCGCTCAACTGACTGTTTACACAAAAACTCGTTTTTCATACAGATAGCGCGACGGTTGTTTTGTCCATTTAAGATGAAACAGATTAGTTAAAATAATACTACAACCACAAATTCTTGACATTTCAAACTTCTTTATTTTTCATTAAACTATTGCCAGATACATAAACTATAAAATCTTTTCCGTTACAAAATTTATTTCAATGCTAAGTTCAGTTGTTTCATAAATATTTTAAACTTCTTAAAATTAATTTAGCTTAAATATATATTTTAAGTTAGGCTTCGTGCTAATAATATTAATATTTGTTGAAATCGCGACACTCCCACCTTTTGATTTTACATAAATATAACAAAATCAAAATAATTTTACCACATTAATTTTAGTTAATAATGAAAAGTGCAACATTAATCATTATAACGTTTAGATTTTATAATATTTCTACCACATTTAGTTTTGACTATTTCAGTGCAGGTTTTTCCTTCGATTTTCTTAAATTTGCATTCTCTTTATGGTTATTCCAATTACTAATTTTTGAGTGATTATTTTTTATATTTTTAAACAGTTCACTATTATAAATTTTGCTATCACTGTTAAGTTCTAGAGAATACAATCGTTTAACAGGACGTATCAATTCTCCCTTAGTAGTTTTTACTTTTACAACCCTAACAGAATTGCCCTTTCCTGGAAAGACTTCTGTTACTAGTCCCATCGGCCAATCTAGTCTCTTCTTGTTGTCGTAACCAACCAGCATCACATCTCCCACCTCCACTTGCCCCTCAGGGGCTCACCTACTATAGGTGAGTACGGGTGTCCCAATCCCAAGATACCCAGGGATCTTTACTCCCTTCATGCTTACTCTCCTCTACGCCTTCTGCTTTTTGCTTGGTCTTTCCATGCCCCAACGGCAAGCGAGGGAGCTCTCCATGAGAAGTTGTCGCCGCTCTGTTTGCTTCTTGCTTCTCGTGGACAGTCAAAAACCCCCACGTGTTGGCCGTGAGTGGGAACCCTTTAGACGGGTGGTACACTGTGGTCCCCAGTGCATCAATTCGGCTGGTAACCTAACAATTTGATTAGTTTGCTAGGGATCAAGCGAAAGGGCCATTCTCTGGGGCTTGGCGTTAAGGGTGGTCAACGTTCCTGGAGGTGTCTCTGAGCGTATAGGTCTTAACTAGCACCATGGTAAGTGCCGAGGCTGGAGTTCTCAGGGCCGGTAATTGCCATCCCTGGTGGGCGGTGCCGTCGGGACCCAAATCTCATGACCTTTTGTGCATGGGTAAAAAAACAAAGCTCCCTTCAGTGGGCAACAAAATGTTTCTACCTCTCCAACAGTACCTAATTTTCCAACCTTTTTCATTATCAAAAGATCATCTGCTACTAATGATGCATTTCATTCTGTCTCTCCGTTTCTTGTTGAAAGAGGTATAACTGGCAATATTGGGGAAGTTAAAAGTACTAAAGATCTTCGATTTGGTGATTTGCTGGTCGAAGTACAATCTCGTAAACAATCTGTACAAATTATGAAATTAAAATCATTGGAAAATATACCAGTTGTTGTTTCTCCACATTCTTCACTGAATTCTTCCAAAGGTGTCATTTCCTGTGGGGAGCTATTCAATGTACCTATAGATGAAATAAATAAAGAGTTGCAAGGACAAGGGGTTAGCCATGTACGGCGTATATCTGTACGGAGAGATGGCCAGCTCCTAAATACCAAACATCTGGTTCTTACCTTTAGTTTCTACAAATTACCTGAGTACATTAAGGAAGGGTACATGCGCCTGTTGGTTCGACCATATATACCGAATCCGCTTCGTTGTTTTAAGTGCCAACGGTTCTGACATTCCAAGAACTTCTTGCCGACGGACACTAACTTGCGCCCGCTGTGCAGAAGTAGGTCACGATAGTTCGGAATGCACATCTAGGGAGAAATGCTTTAATTGTCAATGTACACATACTTCCTTTTCTCGAAACTGTCCAGAATGGCAGCTAGAAAAAGAAATAATTAGTACAAAAATTAAAAAACAAATTTCTTACTCCGAAGCCCGTAAACTTGTAAAATCTCAAACTCCTGTATCTGGTACCAGCTACTCTTCTATAATCAAAAGACCACCTGAAACTGATATTATTCAAAACAAAAGAAGCAATATACTTACTGATAATACTCCCGAATCCACTATTGTAAAGACATTGCCAGTAGCTCTCAATAGTAGTAATGTTAATCAGCCAACTGGTCATGAACATGAAACATTTCATGTCCCATCTAATGAAATGTCACAGGACCTGAATAAATTTAAAACTGTCACTTATAAGAAAAAATATAAAAAAGATCACAAGCACAGTTCTGAAAATATATCATATTCTAAATTCTGGAAGACTTCACCTCGACAAGTCTCCCAGTCTATGCCAGTCTCAAATTTGAGCTCTTCCATTAATTCTAAATCAGCCAATAAAATGGATGAAGCCAAGTCTGAGCTTGAATTAATGACCACAAATAAGTCCAATCATAACACCGACAGCGAAATAGAATCGGATAATGCAATAGAATACAACCCTCATGAAACAATTGACGAAACACCACTTGCTGCGGAACCTTCTACCGATTCCATCACGGATGATAAAACTGTTTTTAAACAAAGTCCGCAAGAATGTCAAGTTAAATGGATTAATCCTAAAAATGTTTACAGTGAACCTTCAAGTACCCCTATACATAGCAAATACTTGAAAAAACACCGAATCAAAAGATTGCAATGATTTTTTTTCTTTTCACTTCGTTTTGTAATTTATTGTGCCTATTTTAATATTATAAGGAGATGCATTTTCACCTTTTAAATTTCATCGATATTTTAATCTTTTCACATTTTTTGGAAAAATTTTCTTTACGGGATGTATTTCACATTTTTATAAATGCTGATACTATTCATTGTTGGATATCTTTTTTATCACGAGAAATTATAAATATAAACTGACTGAATTTTACGTGACATTTTTAATACCTTTTGGCGCAGTATGGCCATATCTGGCTCTTGTGCCATTAAATCTCAAAATACCTGCCTACCTACCCACCTCCACTTGTTTCGAACCACCTTCGTTAATCTGTTGGTGAACGAGAAGACTTAAGTATTCATCTCTAAATCTTTTCCT
The DNA here is from genome assembly GCA_026543865.1 of Argiope aurantia. NCBI lineage: Eukaryota > Metazoa > Arthropoda > Arachnida > Araneae > Araneidae > Argiope > Argiope aurantia. The sequence continues at coordinate 8,716 of JAPMOR010023219.1, read as the reverse complement.
TAGATCTTCCCTCAATCTTTGCTGGTACCTAACTTTCTTGGAGAGATTGATGTTATTAATGTTATCCAGATCTGGGACTCCCACTGTTTGAATATCTTGAATAAACATGGCTGTTGTGAGAGGGGTTAAGTCATCTGGATCTTCTGATAAATAGTTGCGGAGTCTCGGATTAATAACTGCTTCCGCATCACAAAGAATTGTATTTAATTCTTTGAAATGTACGGACGCTCTTCCCAAAATTCTCCTTAAGATTTTCTTCACCATTTGGACCATACGTTCCCAAAATCCACCCCACCAAGAAGCAGTGGGTGGGTTGAAACTCCATTGAATTCTTAAAATTAAGGTCTCTTGAGTAATCTTTTTCCAGTCAAGGGAAACCATTAAGTTATCAGCTCCTATGAAGTTAGTCCCATTGTCACTATACATTTTTCTTGGGCGACCTCGTCTTGCTATGAATCTTCTTAACCCTAACAAAAATCCATCAGTCGAAAGGCTTTGTATGAGTTCTAAATGTATGGCACGGTAAACAGTACTATCCATGCTTTGTCTCCATTCTTCAGATAAAGTGGACCTGCTAAATCCACACCTGTAACTTCAAAAACTAGAGCATCTCTAACTCTGTCCTCAGGTAGCGGAGCAGGTACAGTTTTAATTTCCTTTCAAGTGTATATTTTACAGCGAATGCATTGATTAATGACCCTTTGAACAGTCTTTCTGCCTCGTAAAATCCAAAATTGTTGTCGTAGATTTGATAGAACAACTTGTGTTCCACTGTGGCAGGAATTTGTATGACTTTCGAAGATCAGTCTTTCCACAAGCAGATGATCGGATGGCAACACTATTGGACATCTAAAATTTTCATCATCTTTCCTTCTCACTATTTTCGTCTTCAATCTCATTAAACCTTCGTTATCAACAAAAACATTGAGACTTTTCAATTATTTTGGGTAACTGTCATCAAAACTTTCCTCCTGCACAAGTCTTAAAAGCTTCTTCTCTGCAATTTGAATTTCATCCATAGATAACTCCCATCGCTTGCTGTTGTGATTTCTACTTTTGTAGCTAAATCGCAGAATCCATGCTACTAATCTCAGGATTCTTGAATATTTTGAGAATCGATTCAAAATCCAAACTGCTTCACTGGAGGAAATATTAACTGATGTCACTCCCTTCTTTTTCTCCTTTGAAACTTCTTCTTCGTCAATTTGTATTTCGGAATTATGCCAATCTTCTTCAGGAAGTTTAAGCCACTGCGGTCCCTCCCACCATCTTGAATTCAAAAGTGTCTCCAAGGGGCAGCCTCTTGAAGGAAGATCCGCGGAATTACATCTTCCAGGAACATGCCTCCACACTTCTGCTGTTGACAGTTGGTTTATCTCTTTTACTCTATTGTTGACAAATGTTCCCCAATTTTCTTTGTCCTTGATCCAATAGAGAACAAGAGAACAGTTGTTGAATCTGTCCAAAAGAATCTTGGCACATCTTCCAAAGTTGTTTCTTGCATTGAATGAGTGAGACGGGCACCGATGCAGCAAGCAAGCAATTCTAATCGAGGAATCGTTGTTTTCCGTAATGAAGCAACTCTAGATTTAGCCTGCAGCAGTTGGACGTTTACGCCGTCTTCACTTTCTGTTCTCAAATAAATCGCACATGCATAGCTTGATGAACTGGCGTCACAAAAGGTATGCATACTGTAATATCCATTGAATTCTAAGGAAATTACACATCTTGGAGTCTTTATACTGTTTAGATGTGTCAAGTCTTTTAACCACTGCTTAAATTTTTCCTCGGCGTGCACAGGTAGTCATTCATCCCAGCCTAACTTCTTTCTTCATGTTTCTTGCAGTAATATTTTAGGAACAATAGTTACTGGGCATGTGAATCCAATAGGATCAAAAACCTTTTGAATGCAAGATAATACATTCCTTCTGGACATAGGCTCACATACAGTGTCTACATGACTCGTGTCACAAAAGAGTAGATCTTCCTTTCGATCCCATAAAAGTCCTAGAACAGGAGATGGCACTGAATCAGCATCCTTTAAAGTATTTTTCCATCCTCTAAGTTCAAAGCTTCCTCACTTCATCAATTCTGTAGCTTTGTTTACAAACTCTGATAGTTCTTCTTGTGTATCAACAGACGTTATACAATTGTCCACGTAGAAGCATTTTTTCAAAATTTCTGCAATTGCACGATATTCTTGAGGACAATCTTCTAAAAGGTTGTTGATCACAGCTCCGAGCAGGAATGGGCTGCAGCTCAGTCCAAAAACAAGTCTTCTGTGACGATAAATCTTCATTTTTCTTTTTTCATAATCCTTCCACCAGAAAAACCTTAAGAAATCCCTGTCTTTTGGATGAATGGATATCTGTAAGAATGCCTTCTTGATGTCAGAAATTATTCCAATTTCCTTTTCTCTAAATCTCACCAATATTGAAGGAATTGTGTCTAAAACATTCAAACCCTTTTCTAGGCAGTCATTGAGAGAAAATTCGTTCTTTTCTGTACTTGAAGCATCGAATACTGGTCTGAGGAGCGTTGTCGAACCCTCTTTAAAAACTCCACGATGAGGAAGATAATGACACCTTCTTTCTCTGTCATCTTCCAAAACTTCTTCAATTATCTTCTCATCTTCCCAACTTTTGAGAACTGAATTGTAGTCGGAATATCTTCTTGACGAAATCAATTTTGACGTTGTTGCTAGTAATCTTCTTTCTGCCAAGTTACTATTATCAGGAAGACAAGAATTGTCAGTCGAGGATAATCTTACCATATAACGACCATCAAGATCAGTGGATAAAATATCATTAAAGAATTTGTGGTTGTGAATTATTTTAACTAATCTGTTTCATTTTAAATGGACAAAACAACGGTTGTTATGACTGAAGACTTTCTGACTTATAAAAAACACTTTTATTTAACATCAGGAAAACGGAACTATCAGCTACATAAATATGGATGGAATTCTAAATTTTTCTTCGTTGCCAGTTCCTTTAACTCAATAACAATTTGATTAATTAGAAAGGGCAACAGGAAGTGGGAAATACAAGATGAGTGGCAACATTCTCCCACCTTTTGTACTGCATGCAAACACTTTAAAGTAATACAAAACACAAGCAAAATTATAACACATTTAGATAAAAAAAAATAAACAATCGCATACATGAGATTATAAAAGTAAAGATTAGACCAGTTCACAAATTCAGTCTTTCCAGAAGAGGGTGGTCTGGTAGAACTGTTGGATGCGTAAAGTCCTCTGGATCTTGACTGAGAATTAGTCTTGTTTGAACTTTCAGTATGCCATTTTCTTCGAAAAACTGTATAGTATCCCTATACTTTTCACGTATTTCAGAGGGCCATTCTGACTGCATGATTTTTATCAGAATCTCTTCTGCCTTTTCAATCTCTTCACATGAAAGGGAATTGACTAACTTAGGAGAGTTTTTCTTAATATTGTTGCAGAATCTGAGAACATAAGCTGTCATTCTTAGAACCTTTGTATAGCTTGAAAAGTACAGGAATCTATCTCCAAATCTCTCTTCGTTTCCTGTGATTAAATTTGTCACAACTGTCTTACGCCGCTCTAGAAAGGCTTCGTCCGGAATCTCTGGTACCTCAGAACATGGCCAAGATTCTTCGACTTTATACAGCCAACTTGGACCCTCCCACCATTGGCTTTGCAGGAGGTCCGACCAATCGCAGCATCGTGTAGCCAGATCAGCAGGGTTCACCTCTCCAGGTACATGTCTCCAGTCATCTAAATTGGTTAAATCCCTGATCTCCTTTACTCTATTTCCCACGAATGTGTTCCACGGCTCTTTTTTCTTAATCCAACTTAAAACTACCATTGAATCGGTCCAAAAGTAGGTTTTAGAAACTGTTGGCAGGATAGAATGTACAGTTTCTGCTAATCGAGCACCTAACGCTGCTCCCAACAATTCAAGTCGTGGGATTGTGGATTTTTTCATTGGAGCAAGTCGAGCTTTAGCTGCTATGAGCTTGACTGTAACTTGACCTTGTAATTCACTTCGTACAAAAGCGCATGTGGTGTAAGCGTAGGCAGAAGCATCTGTGAAAATGTGCAGTGAGAAATCATCATATTTTTCAGGAAACAATCTTCGAGGTATTGTACATTTAGGTATCAGATGCATGGTTTTCTCCCATTGTCTGTATTTATGCTCAAGTTCTGAGGTTAACACTTCGTCCCAGCCTACTTTTCCTCTCCAAGCTTCTTGCATAAGCAACTTTGGTAACAATAAAGCCGGAGTAGTAAAGCCAATCGGGTCGTAAATGCTGTTGATTACAGATAGAAGTACCCTTTTTGTAACTGGTTTATCTTGGGTACAATCTAAATTTGATGGTAACTTGCAAGAAAGTTCATCTCTGATCACATCCCAAATCAGACCAAGTACCATTTGTGCATTTTGATCTTCCTTAGAGTCATTAGAAGCCCAACAGCGCAATTCAAAAGCACATTCTTTCATTATTTCTATGGATTGAGATTTCAGTTGTTCCAATTCTTTAGCGTCGTTAACACTCGTCACCAAATTGTCCACGTAGAATCCTTCCCGTAAATGACCAATTGTCTTCCTGAGGCTCTCTGTCTGGAATTTTTCTCGTTCTAGGTGGTAACTTATAGTGGCATTTAGCAGAAAAGGGCTAGAGGAAACACCGAAGACTACTCGACAATGACGATAAATTCTTATTTTTGAGCATTCAGCGTTCTCCCACCATAAAAATCTTAGGGCATCTCTGTCTACAGGTCTCAAACGTATTTGTAGAAATGCTTGTTTTATATCTGCAATTACACCTATGGCACCAGAACGAAATCTCAACAGTAGAGGCGGTATTTTTTGTATAAGACTTGGTCCCACACTTAAACATTCATTCAAGGAGGCAAATCCCAGTTTCTTGAACGAAGCGTCGAATACTGGGCGAACCTTTGTGGTATTGCTTGAGGGCTTAATGACGGGTCTATGAGGAAGGTAATGGGCTTCCTTGGCTATTTCATCCATTGGAACAGCTTCTATAATGCCTTCTGATTCCCACTGTTTGAATACGTTATCGTAGGCTTCAAAGTAATTTTCGTTTATCAAACGCTTAGTTGCTGTACGAAGTCTGGATTCTGCTGCATCGCATTTATTATATAGAGCAGGATGTCCGGCTAACCATGGTAAAGCTACTTCATATCTTTGATCTTCACAGATCCTAATTGTTTCCTTAAAATGAGTCAATGTTTCTTCTTCAAGGAGGCTTTCATTTTTCTTCTCTATTGGATCTGTGATACCCAAAACTTCTAAGTCCCACATTTTAGGCATCCCCATATTTTGAAAGCTTAATGTGACTAGGTTAACAATTTGCTTTTTCTTTCCCAGTCCTAGAATTGTCCAACCCAACAAGGTCTCAACTGCAGATACACCTGAAGATAATACCTCTATTCTCCCAGTCAAAATGCTTCCGAGTATATCAGCTCCCAGCAGAACTCGTATGGGTGGTGAATCTCTTCCGACATCTGTTAGTTTTATTCCTCGGGAAGCAAGCTCAGAAAGCAATTTACTATCATTGATTCTTGGCAAGGCTGAGCATATCCTTGGTTGCTCGAGAAGAGACAATGGAGTTGAATATTTACGATTTAAGCTTTCTACGTTTACGATGTATCTTTTATGCTCAGAAGCAGGAGAAATTACTCCTCCAAACAATCCTTGAGAAAATATTTCTCTTCCAGAGGGAGAAAGGTTTAGTTCTGCAGCTAAATTCTTTTCGATATAAGATCGTTGTGATCCATCGTCCAACAATGCTCGAACACAGAATTCCTTGTCTTTATTTCGTAGTTTGATCATGATGGTTTTAAGATATATTTCGTGTTCAGAGGGAAGATTTGTTAGCAATGTTTCTGTAGATTTCTTCTCATCATCGGTCGTACTGTTCTTAGACGAAACATTTTCTTTTCCCTTGTGTAGTTCTGGACATAGTAATACATAATGTCTCCGTTGGCAAATTAAACATCTCACATTACTGTGACACTTTCTTGCAATGTGTCCGGGCTTGAGGCAAACGAGACAGCATCTTTTCCTTATAACGTGTGATTTTCTGTCTTCGTAACTCATCTCTGATAATTTTTGACAGTCTTTACTGAGATGAGGGCGGTTGCAGAAAATACAACTAAGTTTTGCTTCAGATGTGCTTGAAATTAACGAAGCCGCGGTGGGTTCATCTTTGTGTACCGATTTCTGACAATCTTTTCGTATACCACCATTTCCCTTATCTTTGCTGAATCCATCACGAGCTAAGCGGATCATTTCTTCTGATTCGACTTCATGGCGTAAAAAGCACATAAGTTTTTCCAGGGATCTCTGACTAGTAGCGTCATCTGTATTTTCTGAAATTCTACTCCTTTCCCATGCTCGCAAAACATTTTCTGGCAAACATGACTCAACCAATGGCTCTAGAAAGTCAGCAAATTTTTCTTTTGTGCGCCCTAAGCTTTCCAATGCTCTTAATTTTGTCTCTAGTAAATCGTAGAGGGTGGCTAAATCAGGGGCATTCTTACCGGCCGTGGCATTTTTCAGAACCAGTGAAAGGAGATCGCGAACATATATTTGCACTAGGAGATCGTCCCGGCCAAATCTTAATTTTAGCTGTTGGACTGCTTTCGGATAATTTTCAGCGGTTATTGGGAAACTGGATATTAATCTAGCAGCTCTTGAATCAGGCACCATAGACTGGTATAAATACTGGAATTTGTCTATGGCAGTCAGTTCTTCTGAGTCATGTATTTTTGAAAAAATGCTCCAAAATGTTAAATATTCTTTAGGATCACCCGAAAACATTTTTAATTCAAATTTAGGTAAATTTAATTTTACTGAATCACGCTCGACAGAACTTGACAAAGATCCAGAATCTTTATTTAATAGCGTTTCTATCTTTGATTTAATCTCAAGAAAAGTATCTCTATATTCCTCTGCTGCCTCAAAATCGGCTTCGTATTCATTAACAGTCTCAGTATTTTCTAAAAGTAATGACGAAATATTATTTTGAATCTCATCTAAACGTAAAAATTTATCTTGTAACTGAGCATTCAACACGTACAGCTTATCGCCATCCTTGGCGTCTACTTTCGTCGCCAAACATTGCTTCAACTTATTCACGGTAGCCGTAAACGAAGCTCTTAACGATTTTCGTTTTGTTTTCAAAGCATCCATATTTATAAATGCACTAAAATAGTAACTTAAAATGATTCGTAATAGATTCTTAATTTCTGTTTATACTGAAGCAATGAAAGTGATTATATTTTCTTAAACTTAAATCACTTTGATCATCATAAACAGCATATCGTATACTTAAGCAGAAATTTAAATCATTCGTACCTGTACATCTTTTTAATTTCAAGTTCTTCAAATGCAGAGTACAAACTCTGTCCTGTCGCGGACGCCAATTGTTATGACTGAAGACTTTCTGACTTATAAAAAACACTTTTATTTAACATCAGGAAAACGGAACGATCAGCTACATAAATATGGATGGAATTCTAAATTTTTCTTCGTTGCCAGTTCCTTTAACTCAATAACAATTTAATTAATTAGAAAGGGCAACAGGAAGTGGGAAATACAAGATGAGTGGCAACAACGGTAGTACGCGCAGATACATACACATTTACATAACTGAAACACAATAATAACAAATGAATATTAATAATGAATACGGAAGTAATAAGTTAGGAGCTAACTGGTCACATTAACCATCTTGTCTAATTTAATGAATAATGCAATTATATAACCTGTGTATGGTTCAGTATAGTAAATAAATTGCATCCCAATTTTTAAAATAGTTAAACTTCTTTATGCGTTTCATATTTTTCAAATATTTTAGCTGGGATTAAAAGAAAAAATAATTCAGCAAAATAGATGAGATGCTTATAACTTGTTTTACACATACAAACAGAAATTTTTATCAGGAATTTTTTGTACATATTTTTAAAAAAATTTAAAAATTGGTTAAATGCCACCTTTTTGCATTATCATAAAATGTATTCATGTAAAATGTTTTTTGATCACAACATCATACCGAGAAACATAGAATATTTCACCTACCTGATGTTAAGTGGTCCTCATCTCTGGGCCATCTTCGTAACATATCTATTTTTATTGCTTCATATAATGTTTTTTTTTTTTTTATATATAATGTGGGTCCAGTGGATTCAAAGGGACGGCTACTAGTGAACAAGATCAATGAGAGCCAACTCTTTTTCACTTGACCACAATATTTTTTTAGCCATTTTCTTTAGTACAGCATCAAGGTAGTAAACAAATGGTGGAAATAAACAAACTACTTTTTGGTGTCAGTTCGCCATTCTTGGCACACTACGTCACTATCGAATTTTCACATGATTGGTTGAATTTCATTTGCAAACGATATTTCCGTCGCTATCGTCTACAGAAAAAAGCTCACGATGACGGAAAACTTGCTTGACCGGCTGCCTGCGGGTGAAAACGGAAAATTGTCCACGAAAGTGTAGACGATATTTGCCCGTGTGATAAGGCCTTTATATGCAGATTTTCAGATTCACTTAATTTGTTAACTGTGACTTTTTCTTTTATTCTCGAACTCAAACGTGACCCAACCGAAAATGTGCCATTGGAGCTAGTGGTGAAAGCGGAATTTGTCTGTTATTGTTTATGTGTATTTTGTTTACTTCACTGAGCTTTAGGCTTTTCCC
>JAPMOR010023216.1:0-41371 GCA_026543865.1 Argiope aurantia | reverse complement strand
GGGAGGCTTGATCTGCCTTGCACCAAGAACATTCAGCAGAGTTCCTCCGTCCGTGTTGGAAGGTGAGGGATTTGGTGTATCCACTCAAAAAACGAGAGAGAGAGAGAGCCGTTTGCTGTTTTCTAGAGATATTCAGGCGGTGACACCAACCGGGACTCTTACCAAAGTACCAAGAGTGAGAAGGCGGGACTCTCCGAAGTGCACTCGACTCCATCTTTTTGATAGAGGAGATTTCAGAATAAGTTAGTGTTGCATCACCGTGAAATATGTCAGCTGAGGCAGTCTTAGCTAAGTTATCCGCAATCTCATTACTATTTAAACCAACATGTGAGGGGACCTACTGAAAGTGTATGGTATATTCTGCTCTTCTACGAAATTTTTAATTTTCCATTTAAATTTACTGAAGAGTTAAGACTAAATTATCATTACGAATATATAGATAATAAATAAGGTTTGTTCTCCTATTTGTTTTTAATAAACGTAATTAATGCAACCATTTTTATTATTTTTTTTATTTGTATATAAAAAAAATTCCAGTTTTGCGTAATATTACCATCTATAAATTAATGAATTAGTAAAATTAGATAAAGTAAAAATTGTTAGTTGAATAATGTGGATATAAATAGGATAAATATAAATAAGTAAATCATTTGTATTCAAAAGTGTAAAAGTGTTCATCATCAGAGGCTTAGCAACTCGGACTTCAGAATTTTTTCCCCTTTGTGTGGGCTTGTTTCAATTTAAAATTCGCTGCATCGAACACCCTACTGTTTTTATGGCATCAGGAGCGACTTGTTCATAGGTACTGTAGCATTGAGGCATCTCTGTACTGTTTTTCGGTCTATAATTTTATTTAATTTGGCACGTGAAATATAAATCCACCAACAATTTAAATCATTCCATTTAGAGCTTTTGATGTTCAGGAGAGAAACAATATGTTTTTCTCCACAGAAATAAACTTAAAAAAACGTTTTAGGATTTCAGTCAGTATTAATTTCTCCTGCATGAGCAATAATAAAGCGCATTCGTTCCGCTGCCCTGTATGTGAACGAAAGTGCAGCACTTGCTTCCTTTGCAGCGATGATAAAAGCAAGGTTTATAACGTTTTTCCACAAGCTTGACATCTGAATAGTATTTGGTGATTAATCAATCAAAAATATTGTGTTATAAAAATTACTTTAAATTAAATATGATATACAGTGGCTTTCAAAAATTAAGAAACAATTTGTTGTTGTTGTTTTTGTACCTATTTTGCAAAGAAATAAATAGAAAAGCATGAAAATTGAGACAATTTTGCATTAAATTGTTAGTTTATTTTTAATTTTACTTAATTTTAACCTTAAACGTAATGAACACTAAAACTATTTTACAGCGATTTTTTTTATTACTACACAACAGAGAAAAGTAATAAATGAAAGATGTTTATTTTTAAAGAATAAATGGGTTTAATTAAGGAATGCATTCTTTTTTTTTTTTTATTAAAATTCATTGGCGGCTCCGATTTTCCATATTTTCAGTTAAGTTGCCAAACATCGAAATGAGAAATAAGGACTTTCAAGGCAGCAGTACTTCATCACACCTATTTAACTGTTTCGAAGGAGTACTTGGAATCACCGTCGATTTTCAGAGATGAACCCAAAGATGTGTCACGGATTAAAATTTGAAGACTAAGTTAACTCATTCATTCTTTCCAAATCTTGATCCTTATGATATTCTTGGATAAGCCTACTTTGATGAAGCCGTACGCTATCCATTAGGATGAATTCTTCACCAATAGTAATCTGTAGGTGGTCTGGTAAAAGAAATCGAGAATGTCGCATTTGTATCTCACAAAAGTGACAGAGTATATCCAAAGGCAGTGTAATTACTGAGGGACTTCAACCCAAAATAATGATGCCAGATTATGATCCAAACCAGATTATGATTCAAAAAGGTTATGCTGATGATATCTGATCCACGTTCACTGCATGTTAGCACGCTACCTGATTGACTCTCTGTGTAAATCTGAGTTCTTCTTAAAAATTACAGAGGCCCATTATTATCTGACGCAGGTCCTCTGTCATCAGTTAAGAAGGCGCAGTGTAGTCAAGTGGTCCTTTTGTGTGCAATCCTTCAGTATAAAAAGTTCTTGCATCGTAATAATCGATATTGTAAAATCTTGATCCTGATTGAAATGCTGATATTTTTTTACTGTATACCTTAATCCAGATCGATCAAATAAGAGAGTAGCGTAACGCAACAATTCTTTTATTTACAGCCTTATATATGTACAAAAAACAACTTATTCTCATCTATGTTAAATATTATTTACAAAATTAACACAACAGTTGAAGGTTTAATCATGAAATAGTTCCTCGATCCAATCGGAGAATAGACGCCATAAAACACTAACAAGCTGCTAGCTCAAGCGACTACTCCAGGGGCCGTTCCGAAAATTCACCGATCTTTATCGAGTGGATCCTAACGCAGAAACCCGAATCACACGGGGCTTCTCATAAGATCAGAAACACCTTCGAACATCGACGTCTCTCCGACTTCTCTTTCCATTCCTCTCGCTGCTCTCCTCTCTTTTCTCTCACTTCAAACAAAAATACCACATTTTATTTCCGTCAGATCTCCGCCTCTGACTTTCTCACTGGGGAATTTGAGTTCCTTATTACCCAATAGCTGCTCAGCAATGCTACCTTAATCGTCTCTAGTTGATTGGGGAAATGTCTGTTTATGATCCATCTTTGTAGGTGACCCTTCCCGAGCACATGTTAATTATAATCAATTCACAGCTAACACCGGCTAAAGTCCCCTAAACTTCGACCCTTAATGACAATGGTTGCTGGTGATTGATTGTTTTTCGTAGATTTGAGGAGTTCCTTCATAATGAAAAAAAAAGGTTTACCATCTGGATGTTTTGACGTTCTTCTCTCTTGAACACTTGATGAGTCTATTTGAAACGACGAAACACACATCTTTGATCCTTTATCTGGATACAACAAATGACCAGACATAATGACTCTACTAGTGAAAGGATCCGCATCTGGAGATCCGTAGGCATTTAACTGTGTGTGGGAAAATGGTGACGTTACATCTGACCGAAATGTCAATTATCATGTGAGGAAAAAGGGGAAACGTTACAATATCCTCCCTGTCCTCTGTTGCATCGAAATAATTTGAAACCAGCTGAAGCCCAGGAGTGCTCCCAGTGGCATAGTGATCAAGAAGTAAGATTGATATAGATGCCTGGGTTCCTAGGAGACAAATGACATTATTTAAAGAAAAATATGAGGAAAAGGCTCTTGCTAAATGATACTATACCTCAAGCATTGTTAACACTTTGAAAGCTGATGATAACTATTAGGAACGGTAAAAAATCATAGGGTGACCTGCGCGCTACATACCCTCGTTACGCCATTGCAGTGATTTTCTATCTTCGGACTGAAAACGTTAGTAATCAATCCTTTGCCAGTAGTTGTAACATTTGATAGATCTAGAAAAAGCTTGAATGGAATTTTCAGGTAGAAACTAATCTCAGAGTCTTTGAAGACACTTTAAAGCCATCTAGCAGCATCAGCTTGTATCAAATCCATTTCCGCCCATTTGATCGAACATCATCTTTAGCCCTTACCACCCAGCATCCTATCTTTTTTTAGAACAGTCGCATTTCTGTTCTTTAGCTCAACGGAATGCATTCCATTGTTTCTTTTTTTTTTTGCTTTGTTTAGGAAGTCAACGAGTTTTCTTAAACTGCTAAACAATCTTCAATAGCATAAACCTCACATTAGACTGATTTTGAAATCATTTTGAAAAAAATTCTTCATTTCTGTTTTGGTTTCTCTTTGAGGTAATGGAAAGGATTGGGAAGCAATCTTTATTTTTTATTTAAAAAATTAAAAATCATTAATTTATTTATAAAAAGTTTTTATTACCTTTTTATCGATTTTTTTTTAATTTCTTAAAAAATCAAAATAACATTTTTTCCCCTGGAGTTTAATTATATTTTGGAGTTATCTTACTTTTAATGTTTTCAACATAATTTAAAAGGAATTTATTGAAATCTTTAAATTAAGTTGAGTGCTAATAATGCTGTTCGATTAAGTCGTTTATTAGAATTGGCGAATCTAAGATTTTTTCTGAAACATTGCTTTTAATCTCTTAGTAGCTAAAATGGAAGATCAGCCAACATTCATAGAATTGTTCGCAAATAAAGTGATTCTTCAAGTTTCTTAAAAATTATAGTTATACTTCTTTAATGTAAGTTAATTAATATTACCTGACATTCTTCATGTACACCGTATTAGTTGCCTTTATATTTATTTAAGGTGAAGTTTACAAAAATGTTACTTTAACTTCTGAAGACCAATCATTTTGGCATTTTGACTGCCTTCCTAAATAATTAATGTCTTTTTCCCGAAGATTATCGGTGAAATTTTTTCTGCAGTGCATGTTAAAAATATGCCGTGGTATCCGCCGCAGTTCAAAGACGCAAATGACATTTTATTTATAAAAATCGCTTTTAAAAAAAACTTTTCTGCTGCCACAATTTTCAGTTATTTCTTATCATTTCTAGCTTTAATCACCTCGAGTTTTAGCAGCATTGGAAAGGATTTTATTGATAAGGTACATTTTTTTTTCTGGACCCCTAAATTCTGTCTTCGCCCTTTTAAAAACCTTTTATGCCTTGCACTCTCTAATTACATTTTTCCCAGCGTAACTTCTTTTACAAAAAGAGTTTTTTTCGTTTTCTCTTTCCGTTAGCACGGGACTCTGTTTGCCTTTCTGATGGATGGTTTCTCGTTTGGCGAAGGATAAATGGATTAAGGCAGAAACCTGGTGCGAAAAATCATTCGGCAAGTCGTCCCGGACGATTTTTGTTATTTCGCTGAGCTTTCGTGTTTTGTTGCACTGAGAACGGAGAACCATATTTTTGAACGCGTGATTTCCCATATCTTGCCTGTTTCTTTACAAAAGCGTCTGTGATAATCAGTCACATCTTTACAGGACATGTGGCAGTTCAGTTCTCTTACAAAACTTTTCGGTACTCTCTAAATACAAAATAAAATCTGGTACTCGATTGCACCCGTGACCGGCGGCAACCGATTCTTTTTCCGTCTGATTGAAACTGAATATTCAGTGGTTGTCTCACATGCGCCGTGACTGGCAGTTCATATTGATACGAATATGATTCCTAATTCGAATTGGGATCGCGGTGGCTTGATGGTAAAGTCTCGGCTTCGGAACCGGAGAGCTTCAGGTTCGGTACTTAATTCCATCGAATAACCTTCGTGTAAGCTGATCTGGTGCACGTTAAATCCATCGTAGCCAAACGGTGTGGAAGTTTGGTTCCAAGTTTGGAGAGGAGATGCCAGCTGAGGTGTTGTCCTCGTCATCTGACCGTAGTTCAAAATGATGAGGTCGTCCCAAAATAGACCTAGTGTTGCTTTAAAACGGGACGTTAATATAACTAAACTACACGTCATTGGAATTTCGCTTCTTCAAAAGAGGTACTGATGCCGATGTACCTGTGATCTTGGTTTTGAATGATTGGTATATGAGTGAGATGTGAAAAGGAAGATCTTGATTGGCCTAGTTAGTTTAGTAAAAGTGTTTTCTTCAGCATCACACTGTATAAAGAGCAGTAATGTGAGGAAATAAAATATGTATGATTTCAAAAAAACAAAAGAAAAGAAAAGACATCATGCATTACTTATAGTTATTACTAGGACGGCGTACTTGGCTATATCGGGCTAATACTTTGATATAGAGTCAGACAAGAACGAATTAGGTCGAAAAGATTACTAATGTGTGGCAATCGGTTCCAAAAGTTGATATCGAGTCCTTGATATTCTTAATCTGTATCGGTTTTGTGCATATTCTAGTTTTGCGTATCTGATGCAAAGCTCCGGCCTTTCATTTAAGCATCGGATGAGTGAAGATTTATTTAGGAAAACAAAACTTTAACAAGAAACCATAGATTATACAGAAAATAATATTCTAAATAGTAAATATTACAAAATCTGAGCATAATATTGTTTACATTTTGCCAAAATCACTGATATCGATATGCAGTAACTCGTTTTCTCTCTGGCGACTCGTGCACTATTCCTCCAAAATTTTGGATCTATTATCGAACAAGTACTTTTTTACATCATTTAAAAAAAAATTTCTCTAATTTTAATAAGTTTTTAAAACGTTTTTTTAAAATTATGTTTGCAGTTGTCTCTTTCAATGTTTTTTTATTCCATTTCTATACTTGCTGCTTGCGAAGATTCCCTATACATTAACTGCGTGCGTGTTATCATTACTTTGATTAAGAGTCAATTTTTATAATAATGTACAGACCGCTAATCAAGCCCACAGCATTACCATGCTGTTATGTTTAAGACTAGAGGCTCGGATCTCCTTTTAAGTTTTACTTATCGCTAATATCTTATAATTTTCCCTAAATATTTTTTGTTCAAGTGTTTTTCTCCTCTTTGGCCCAGTCATTTGCCCCTGTCTTTCTATAGTTCCTTACTGCTATATATTAAGAAAAATGAAAAGAATCCTTCATCTCCAGGTTCATTAGACGCGGGTGTATGTAATGCATTAGCACGTCGGCCTTCATCAGTGAATCCGGCATTTAATGAACGATGGACGGGACGCCGCTTCTGGAATTCCTCCAAATACCGACTCTCTTTTCAATTGCCCCGCCCCCGTGGTCATCTCTCATAAAACTGGAAAATAATTCGATGGAGGGCAATGCTTCCAAAATCTTTAAGAAAATCAAGATGCTTCTAGAGTGTTATCTTTTTCCCCCTCTCATTTTTGAAGCAGTTATCAATTTTTAATTGAAGTTAAATTTGAAACTGTAAAAAACATAATGGGTGCTTATAAAAGAGAATGGGCCATTCATGCGAAAGGCTCATATGAAATTTTAAAGCGCATTGCGTCCTTGTAAATGCATTGACTTTACCTTATAATGTCATAATGTCTGCTATGCTTTCCTTCGCCGTCTATAGTATTTTTTTTTAACTAGCAATTGTAATCCAGCATGTATAGAAAGCAGCAAAAAATAGTTTAATTTTTTTTAAAATTTTCTAATTGAAACGAACGAATTAAGCAAATTCGATATTTAATTAAAATTTCTTCTCTAAAAACTTTTCTTCTGTAAGATACCTATATTGTAAATAAATATATTAATCGATGACTACTTAATTCAAAATGAATTGTTCAAACTTTTTATGATAATGTGTCTTTAAAAAAAATTGCGTGCCAGGCAAACTTTTCCATTTTAAACGTGTTGATATTGAAGAAGATCTTCTTTCATTAGCCAGTGTAAGATTTCAGAACTGGGATTCATCTAAAACATCAAATTCGTGAACAGGAAATACGAATAATGTACATAAAATGCGTATGGAAAGAAAGAAAAAAAATCATTGATTTTGTTGTTAATGTTTACTATCCGCCTTGGTCTGGCAGCTTGTCCGCTGCAATACTGATTGTGCTTAATGTCATTTAAACCCCTTATGCATTACTAGGTATTCGCTATTCCTAAACGATGTACTTTTAATTTCAAATTGTGACGTGCATTTCCTAACTTTCTTAATATCGCAAAACCTTGTTTATACATTCAACAAAAATGTGATAGATAATAATGCAAAAATTCATTTGGACATTGTCAATTAATATATAAGAAAATTTAAATTTTTATTTCTGAACATTTGACGATGAATGAGAAAGCGTTTGATGAGGTCGAGTGAAGCAATGAAAATGGTTTCAATTTCATTGCAGCAATGAAAAGTACTGTTACATGTTATACATAAAAATAATTTTTAAAAATTGCTGACATTCTGGAAAAAATGAGTTCCACAACAAAATTATTTTCCTTGAAGATGCGTTTTTAAAAATTGCTGAAATTCTGGAAAAAATGAGTTTCACAACAAAATTATTCCCTTTGAAAATGCGTTTTTAAAAATTTATAATGGTGTAAGAATCATTTTGATATGATAAATTTCCCGTGATTAACAAAGTTAAATTTCTGCTGGAAAATTGTAATTGCCCCGCAGTGCACATTTCCACAGTGTGTCTATGCTTAATCTGATAGTTCTAGGTACTACTGTTTTCCCTGTAAAACGCCGCAGATACACATTCGCTTTTGTTATTAGTAGATAATATAGCGTTCATGTTTTAGTTAACAATTGCTTTTAGCTTATGACTTTAAGCGTATAACATTGTACTTGAAAAGTAGCTACTCATAATGTTTCTAAAGTGAAAAAAAATGAAAATGTATTAAAAGATTTGCTTGGGAAATTATTTAAAATATAAAAACATGAACACTAAAAGTGTTGCATTGTATATTTTAATTCTTTATCTACATTTAATTGTCCATATGCCTAGCAGTGACATCGGATAGCCATTCAGTTTGCAACAGGAACGAAATATTCGAAACAAATAGGTACGTTTTTTGGATTAAAAAAAAATGGGAATCCTTTTATGAACTGATTCTTCCGCATAATAACTCCTATTACGGCACAGCTCGAGCAGGTTTCTGATCAACATAAAGTTGTTGTTGAACTCAAAGACTTCATAATTCTCAACAATTTCGTGTACAGGATCTAACTTTCCATATCAATTACCGCCTCATTTTTTGTAACATTTTTAGTAAATTATTTGCCAAGTACCTGATGTTATTGCGTGCATATATTTTGCTTATACAGAATGACGGAAATCATCTGTTAAAACAACCCTCGCACGGGTTTAAAACGAAATATTAATCTCTGTAATAAATAAATCGTTTGAATAAACAAGTTTTGAAAACTAGCATTTTATTTTCTACCAATAGAGTATATTTTTAATTTAATTTCACTTTTTTCATGATTTTTTTAATTTCCAATTTTTATTCTTTAATCAAAAATAATAGTTTTACTGATTAATTTCCATTTGCCCTATAAAATACACATAATTTCTTTCATACCTGTCGTGACTTGATTATAATGTTGATCGAATTCCTATAGCATGAAATATAGAGTTCAAAAACTTCTCATTAAATTGACAATTTTTATTAATCGCCATTCTACACCAAATCGAGTATGACCATCCATTTTGAAACTTTTTTTCCACTGTTTGTCATCATTTTAGAAATACATTCGCCAAGCTCCAAGAAAGTTCTACGATTTGCCTCAGATGATCACGAGTAATAGCATTGTTACGGACGAAAAGGAATTTATGTTTCCGGTACCAATCATAGCAGACGCCATAAAGAAAAAGAAAGGAAAAAAAAAACATTTTTGCTTTAATATTGTGTTTCAAAGCTTGCTGTTAGGAAGTGACGAGAAAAATCGTGCGCTAGTGAAGATCGGGAGCGAATCGTGTGCACTAGATGCCACTTACCCTGGCTCTGTCAACATGGATTACTTCCTCAATTCAGCGGGATTTCACTGTGTTGACATAGTCAACCATCTTTCACATATTTGTGAACAGAACATTTGCACCGTTTACAAAAGGCCAAAGTTCCTTGTAAACTAGGATATGAGCATTGAAGGAAGCCTAAAAACACTTTGACTAATTCCCATCCATAGGGTAGTCCTATTCACTCTGAAGCATGCTTGTCGCCATTTATGCACACGATAGCCACAAGTGGCCTCTAAATCTTTGGAAGTTACTTCTCGAATTTTCATTTCATTGGATAAAGTTCAATCTTGGTGCCTTCTTTACGTGCAGCGGTGAACAAATTAAAAAAGAAATAGGCACAAAGGAAGAATATTTCTTATAGTAATGGATTAGACTATCGCATGGGTTTTACTCGTGTGATCAAGGTAAGTCACATTTGTATTTGTGCAAACAAAGCTTTTAAGCTTTCCTTAATATTCAGTTTTTCTAAGTTGTTGTTTACAAAGAAGTTGCAACACCTGCAATCGATGCAATTCTTTTGAATTACCCATTGTTATTTTTAATACCATTTCAACATCCAGGAGCTCCTGGAATGGAAGAGCAGCTGCTATCCTGCGTCTTCCTCTTCCTTCCTACATTTTAAAGTCGCTGTGTTACATTAGACGGTGGTATTTTATTTCAGTGTGCCACGTGAACACCCTGTTTCCATAATGAAATGGGGCGCCGCATGGACTTGGCGGGAGAAGAGAAGGCGGGAGCGCCCCTTGACGACGGTTGTCCCAGACATCACCGTTTCCATGGTGATGCAGGATCCCCGTGGTTTCCGCGACTTTTTCTTCACTCGAAATGTTTCAATCTAAAAATCTCGTCCCTTAAAACATAAGTATTTTATTGCATTTTTAGAATGCTAACCGCGACCGTTTCATTTGTGTCTTTTCATCCGTGCCTTTATTTGGACGCCTCTTTTTTGCATGTTTCTTTCTCTTGGGATAAAAACATCTGCCCGAAAGAAAAAGAAGCTGCGTGAAAAGTGAAATAGAGCAAAGGGAAGTTCAGAACTGAAATCTTGCAAGTGCTTTTTGCAAGGTTGAATTGTTTTGTGAAACCCAAGTGAACCCGTGAATGAAATTTCAGGGGATGGAAGCATGAATTTGTGTATTTTTAGAGTTTCATCTTAAGTGTGTTTGGAATTTCGCCTGTTTTATTACGATTGTTTTTTTAAATATTTATATAGCTCCTGTTCTTTGTCTAGGTTTCATTCGTCTAAAAAATTTGGTTGTCTCTTCTTTAATCGAACGTTTTCTGAGACAAGTATGGCTTTAAAAGTGAAATTTAACTTGGTAGAAAAATATATGCATCCTAGTTTTCTACCCTTTCCCCATAATAATCTCTTAGTTTATAGTGAGAAAGATACATACATTAATTCGGTGTAAACTTTTTTTCATCTTCCAACTGTAGTATTAACTCGTGGCACACTTCATTCTGGAATCAACTTCACACCTCATCGCAGTGTTTGATTATTATGTGATTGTAGCGTTATTTCAATTTCATTGTATACATTTTTTCCCCCTTCTTTTCTTGTGAATATCGAATTCTTTGCATCTAAGCAATTAGCTACACATCATGCCGCATTTTTTAGCCCGATACCTCTAAAGCCTCATAATTGTTTTGCATTATTTCGGATTAATTTATTTCTCGTTCGACTCAATTTTTAAAGGCCATGTACTCGAACATATTCATATTAAAACCAAGTATTTTGGAACATTATTCTAACAAAAACAATTTAATTCATTACCTTTTGCGTATTACATTGTTTTGTAATTATAAAAAATTTAAAATGTTAGTAATTGTCTTTATAATTTAAAAAACTGATTATATAATTAAATAATATTTAAATTGTATTAAAATCTTTGTCATTTGTTTATACGCGATGTGTTATTCTCTTGGAAATTACCTTCAGTTTAATGTTTTGTTGTTTCAGTTAAACTTCTTATATAGAGATTAAATGAGAATCATTTTTTTAAATCTAATTTTGGTCTTCAGGAAGAAAGGGAAAAGGGAAAAAAAAGCGTTGCGAGACTTGCATTGCCTTAGAGGACCCTTAGAGGGATTGGCATTAGCCGAGGATTAGTGCATTAGCCAGTGTTTAATGTTTCGATGATTTTTTTTTACAGAATATGACCGCAAAAGAAATGCAGTTAAAGTTTCATTATCATAGTAGTATCTCAAACCGTGACCACGGTGACCTGATGGTAAGGTCACAGCTTCGGAACCGGAGGGTTTCATGCTCGAGACCCAATTCCACCGGAGAGCCGTCGTGTAATCGGATCTGATGCACGTTAAATCTGTCGGGGCCAAACGTCCTCCCGCTGGTGTGTTGTGGAAGGTTGGAGAGGAGGTGCTAGGTGTCTTCCTCGTCATCTGACCGCGGTTCAAAATGACAAAGTACGGCTCAAAAAGCCCTAATGTTGCCTTGAAACGGGGCATTAATAAAATGAAACTAAACTTATCTGGAATCCTAAGTGTCTGCATTTTTCACGATGCTTCGCCTAACGCGAAGATTTTCCGACCTCCCTCCTCTCTCCCCTCCCCCACCCCAAAATGGCAAGTGCCAAAAATGTTAGACTTGCGAAAGAATTCTGCTTTCCTGCATAATTCGTCTGTATGCACATGTTATTATACGGCTGGATTTTGCACCTACTTTCATATATTTATTTCTTTGCAGATCGTCGGAATCACGAAATATTTTAACAGAACAATATTAATAATTCTCCAGAACCCTTTTCAAGAAAAAGATGCTCCGAAATATATATATATATATTTTCACGGATTGCGTAATTTTAGTAAAAGCTATTTACAGCTGATAAGCTATCGACACTGTTTGCCCAGAGGCTACAAAACACTCATATATTTTTTTTAATCGAGAAAAATGCGTCATGCGCAGTGCAAGAAACTTATCTTAGGTGCTGCTTTTCTTTTTCAAGAAACCACTTCACCGTTGTTTGTATTTCTTTTCATTTTTGAAGGCGTGCGGATTCCTCTTCTGCTGAAGCTCAATTTTTAAATAATTTACTCAGAAATTTTACCTCTAAAAGTGCAGTCGTTTTTCATGATACAAGTATTTGGGGGAATAGTTTTTACACTATACATATTTTGATCAATAGTTGTTTTTGCATTTGGATAAAGTAAAGTAAACAAAAAAAAGTTGGGAAAAAATTATGTCATAAATAGTAAAATATAACTTAAACTAAAAATTAAAATTTGAAAAAAGTTTTGGTATTATTTTTATTATTAATAATGCTTAATAAATTCTGAACTTTGCCATGATTTTCATCAGTCAAGCTTAGGTTTTAAAGTATCATTGTACTTTTTAGTATCACAATAAAAATTGACATTTTATGTTATTTTTAAAAATTGTGAGCAAATAATACAATTAGCAAATGTTCTAGAATTAGTATTGTCTTTAAAGTCTCACAAATTTAACTTTTTGTGAAAATTTCTTATATTAGTTCATATTTTTAAAATTTATAATTGTATTTAATTCAACCCTTATATTTAAATTGTATTTAATTAACCCTTTGAAGCTAATTGTGAAGCCTGTAAAAGAATTAATTCTAATTTCTGACTGAAAAAGAATAAACGCCTTCATATTTTCACTCATTTTGGATTAGAAAAATAATTATCCAATTTAAATAATAGAAAATATAAAAATAAAAATAATTTTTATAAGAAAGATTTTGATTGCGTGTTGTATTTTCTTTTATCGCTACCGATGAAAAGTTTTTACTTTATTCCGCATTTTGAATTTTTGCAAATTTAAAAATACAGAATTTATTGGCAAATCATTTTTTGTTCGGTCATTGTCACCACATCTAATGAGTCACTTTCCGCCAAACTAAACAAAACAGGCCCAATTGTTATGTCACCACAACAACCACCACCGGACTGAGATCTAATTACGACAGCAAGGCCATCGCCCGTACAATGCATCCCTCCAAAAAGCGGAAGCGAGGACTCCCTCGTCCCCCGTCTCTTATGGCAATTTAGAGTTTTCGAACAAGTGCATAAATTAGGCTCTG
Organism: Argiope aurantia; assembly: GCA_026543865.1. Taxonomy (NCBI): domain Eukaryota; kingdom Metazoa; phylum Arthropoda; class Arachnida; order Araneae; family Araneidae; genus Argiope; species Argiope aurantia. The sequence goes on along the minus strand of JAPMOR010023216.1, from coordinate 27,929 downwards.
TTCTGTATCCGATGTATCATTCTTTCCTCCCCCGGCACTGCATTTGCGAAATAGATGTCTCGGACGTAACGTGATGGCAGAGCTCTGTCCGGACTCATTTGGGCAGGGAAGATTCTGCATCCGTCCCAAAGCTTTTCGGAAATAGATTGCACTTCCCGATTACGCATTCGTTCGGAAATCGTTTGTTTCCTTTTCTGCCTGATGTGGGGCATTTTTGAAAATCGGGTGAGAAGGGTAGGATTTGTGATACAAGTCTCACATTAAATGCAGCATCGGAAATCAAAAGTTGTTTTCGTGCCGGTTTCTTTGTTCTCTAAACAGTGATGCAGTTGAAGAAGGGAAGGGGGGGGGGCAGAGCTGGTTTCGTAGCCCCAGCATAAATTTCCAAATACGCACAAAAGTGATACCATTCTCCAAACTTCTACTACGCCAAAACGGCGAAAGTATAGCTAAATGTCACAAATATATCAGCCTCAACATTTGCCTATCTTTCTTTCGATCGTAATTTTATTTCAGACATTTATGTTACATTCAGAATTTTTTTTAACTAGTTAAGAGCGTTCGACGTGTGTACAAACCAATCCAAATCTTCATTTTGGGAGTGATCGTTGTGTAATTTTTTAATCTATTAAAAATGAAATCTTATTTGCTTTGCTATAAAATTTTGCAAAATTTATTGTGCAACCACTTGTATTTCGTTCGACATATAAAGGGTGTCCCAAAATTAACGCAAGATTGGAATTTGCCACCATTTGTGCAGTAAAGTGTTGGCAACCTATTAAAAAAACATTTGATAGCTGATAGTTTAGGGTTAGTAAAAATAGAGCGTTACACGATAGAGCAACGTGTTTTCATTTTTGAACAATATTTCAAAAATAACGGAAGTCTAACGGCGACAGTTCGAAAATTTGAGAATTGGCTCCCTAGGATTTCTTTTTAAGGGGTTATTTGAAGTCACAGGTCTATGCCAATAAGCCCACAAGCACGCGTCCACTAAAAGTGGAAATTCGACGCTGTATCAGTGAAATTCAGCCATATTTATTCAAAAATGTCTTGGAAAATTCTAATAAAAGAGTGCGTATATGCCAACAAAGCCGTGGGGGCCATTTACTCTTTTATTCCAAACACACCCCTATCCTGTGTAATTTGCGATTGAATAAAAATATAATTTAAAGAAATAAAAATTGTGTTCTTTATTTAATTCATATCCTGCGTTAACACGTTGTTCCATCGTGTAACGCTCCATTTTTACTAACCCTTCAACTATCATTTGTCAAATGTTTTTTTAAATAGGTTGCCAAAAATAATATAAATATAATATAATAATATAAAAATACTATATTTCAACTAAACATAGAAAATATAATAAAATATAACCTTTATAATGAACTGAAATAAATAAAAATATTACATTGGTTCGAATGTAATTCTATACATTGCTAATTCAAACTTAAAAAAAAAAGTGTTCTTATATATTTTTGCTGGTTTCATACACGGGGATTAACCCCCCCCCCCTTCTGATTCACTGGCAGGAAATTCTATTAAATGGTCTTGACTCCTGTTTAGAAGTCCTGATCAAGAAACTCAGCAAATCCAAGAACCACTAATTTTCGGATAAAAGTGATTTCCATTTTTTTTTTTAAATGCCTTCATACCATTTTTTTTAAATAACAGGAATTGCGCATTGATCCTTCGTAATCTATTATGTGAAATGTTTTGTATGTACTACAACCTTAAATTTTTATCTGCCTTCTTTCTAGAAATGCGTTTCAAGTTAGCAGTATATGACCAGAACATTAATTTTTAACGACAAAGGCAATGATGAAATGAAAAATAAGCGATACTTTAAATAAGGTATCCTGAGATATTAATATTTGATGTGTAACTACAATGAAATCTTTTACAATTTTTCTTATAAATTAAGAAAATGTTTTTTAGGGAGGGAAAATTGATATTTTATTCATTCTTGTTTGCTTCTTCTTGTAGGATTTAACAGCTATTGGTATAACCAAACCAAATCATCGAAGAAAATTAAAAGCCGAAATTGCGAGGCTGAATATATCTGACGGAATTCCTGATTATAAACCTGTAAGAAAATAATTACTTTACTATTTAATAGATAAATATGTAAAGTGCTTACACATTAAAAAAATTTGTTTTCTTCTCCTTTTGCAGAATTCATTGTTGGAATGGCTCCACCTGCTGAGATTGGAGGAGTATTATGATACACTTGTCGAACAAGGATATGACACTGTAGATAAAGTGACGGAACTTACTTGGGAAGATTTAGAGGAAATAGGCATCCAGAAATTAGGTATAGTGCACTAAGAATGGATGTTCTTTCTCCACACAGTAATGATAGTATGTTCAGCAAAAGACAAATATTTACATCTGTTCTTATTTAAGCAGAATTTTTATACAAACATCGAATTTCATATATTTTTATAATAAAAAAAGATATGTCTTGTTGACGTCTCTTTGAAATTTTATGCATTGATGCAATTTATCATAACTACAATAAAAAATACATCTACTTCTATATATGTTAACATGAAAAATACATGTTCTTTTTTAAAAAAGTACAATTTATGTAAATCCCCCCACATATTTACATCTTTATATTCATATATATATATATATATATATATATATATATATATATATAGGGTGTTTATTTAGTCCCGGCCCCATTTTGATGTTTAATAACTCATAAAATAATAAAGATAGATTAAAATTAATAACATAAATGGTTAAATAGACTCAAAAAGTTTCATGATCCTTGTCAATGAACTTCCACGTGTGCCCCCTTCGTCGCACGGAGAATATCAAGTCGATAGTCAATTTCACGCCAGGTAGCGGCTAGCATGTCGGCATCCACAGAGCCTATTGCGGTTGTAATTCTGGCTTTTAGGTCATCAATGTTCGACACTCTTCCCCTGAAAACGTTGTCTTTTACAAACACCCAAAGGAAAAAGTCCAGCGGTATTTTGTCAGGTGATCTGGGTGGCCAAAGAATTGGACCTCCTCGCCCAATCCATCTTCCTGGAAAATGGCCATTCAAAGAAGTACGAACGATGGTACCCCAATGAGGTGGCGCACCATCTTGTTGCAAAAAGACATGTGGCTGAAGCTCTTCTAGTTGTGGAAATACGAAGTTTTCCAACATGTCTAAGTATACGACTGATGAGACCGTCTTTTCTGTAAAAAAGAAAGGCCCAATGACTCGATCGTGCATTAGTCCGCACCACACATTAACCTTTGTGGAATACCTCACGGTATTCATGGGGGTTTTCAGATCTCCATATGCGCACATTATGGCGATTAACAATGCCAGAAACATGAAAGGATGCTTCATCGAAGAACATTATGCGCTTCAGAAAATCAGCAGCATCTTCTATCCTCCTTAGCATATCTGCTGAAAAGGCCATCCTCCTAGGCCTATCGTTCGGTTCCAAAACTTGAACAATTTGAACTTTGTATGCACACAGTCTTAATTTTTTCTTAATAACCTTGTACACCGTCGAAATTGCCATATCCAATTCTGTTGCCGCTGATCTCACAGATATTTTAGGATTGTGTAAAAATGTCTCTCTGACACGCTCAACATCAAAATGACTTGTGCAAGGACGTCCGGAAATTTTCTTATCTGCGATACTTCCAATTTATAGAAAATTCTTTTTCCACCGCAAATTGCTGTTTTTGGACGGAGGATCTTTTTGGTAAATTCTTCTGAAATTTCTCTGTGCTTGCACTATCGATTTCGTTTCTATGAACCACGATAAAATCTGTGCTTTCTCTTGTGGTGTATGCATTCTCCTTAATATCCGCTTGAATAAAACATCACATACAAAAGTACTACATAGAACAAACACATCAAAAGTAAACATAACATTTCAATAGTTGCCAAAAACGAAAGAGAGAAAAATGCAATTAATAAGCAGACGATATTTAGAAAAGTACAGATATCTAGACTGGAAAATGAAATTATCTGAAATTAACCACACGCGCAGACGATTTTTACAAAAGTAAAAATATTCAAACCCGAAAAGGAAAATATATGAGTTATTCCATCCATAAATGCCTTAAGTTTGTTTATATCTTCATTATTTTATGAGTTATTAAATATCAAAATGGGTCCAGGACTAAATAAACACCCTGTATATATAATGAGTATGTGTGTGTATTGATACATATCTCTTAGTTAAATTTATATCAGAATTATTTTTTTTATCTTAAATTAGTCATAACTACTTTATTCTGAGATGTCCTCTTATTTACAAATCCAAATCCCACTTTTTAAAAATTTAATTATTTCTATTATGCACTCTAAAAAAGTTTCTCACATTTCAAACAAAGGGATAAAAATCCTTAACTCTTATGGCATAATTTCCAAAGAAACCTAAGACCCCCTTTCCTAAATTGATATGTGGCAAAGAAATTCCCCAAAAAATCATTTGCTAAAAACACCAAAGAAAAATTTTCTCACATTTTCTGTTTGTGTCCTGCTATGAAAGAATATGTTTTTTCATTGGCCATTCCACTGTACAAATCATGCCCTCTGAGGGAAAAATAAATTGAATTTAATTTAAAATTTATCTTCTTTTCAGCCATGAATCTGCAAAAGTGTGTTACATATATATAAGTTACACCACATAATGTTTCTAATTAGTAAATGTCTTGTTTTTCTAAACTAGTTATGATTATTTCAGACGAAATGTGTAGTAAGATAAACACTATCTGCAGCCAATGCAGTCCAGAAGCTCTGTAGATCAGATATTCGATGGGATTTGAAGAATGGAAGTGAATCGCAGAATTTTATAAATTACATTTCAAATAAATACTGTTGGTAACCGTAAACCCTTATGAAAAATCAGTAACAGCTACATGATTTTTTTTTTCTCCATTTTATAGAAAAATTTAAATAAGGATTTTGTGTATATGTACTTTATTTTAAAAATTGTAGCTTTTGATAACATTTGGATAATTATTTAAGGTCACCAAAAGAAGATCACCTTAGCTATCAAAAGAGTGAAAGACATTTCAAATGGCATTAAACGAGCTAGCCATGTGCCTGAACCTCACGAATTGACCGGGAGCACTGCGAACACCCTCTCCCGGCCGACAACCTTAAGTAATTGTTATTTTTTAAATGCTTATCAGCATTCAATTACATAATAATTTCTATTTATCTTTAGTTTAGTGTCATGAAGGCTTCAGTGATTCTTATTGAATAAGGAATTATTCTTCATGTTTGTTGATAAAATATTAGTATAGATATTGTTAGGGGTTTTGTGAGAGTTATTAAAAAATTGTGTTAAATGTAACAAAAAAAAATGTTTTAAGTTGTATTATTTAAAGGGGGTTATCAACTTTGCAGCACATTAGAAAACAAATAATTCTTTCCAGTTAGGTAATTTCAAATGAGTTTATTTAATGGTGACTTATTTTAATTTTTTTCTGCTGACTTTTATTCACTCAACTAAACAAATACATATCAAACTTCATCTTATTCACAGCCTTTTAATTGTGAAGATTTATGTGATTACATTAATGAAAGGCATGAGGAAATCCATTAAATATATATATTTGTATTCAAGGACCCTGATACAGAAAAGAGAGATTGCAAACGAAACAAAGCGAACAGCATCTGTTATAAAATTTTATCATGATTTGTCAGGGTGTATTGACTGTAGTAAATTTTGTTTGTGGAAAAGGTTTATGATCAGGATTATATCTATAAAGCATGTGCTTGGTAAAAGTATTGTAATATAATGATTATGTTTCAAGTCTTATGCTTGTTTCAACTACAAAATTATTGTTATAATGGTATCGGTTTTTTCTTCTAAAGATATTGTATGATTTTATTCATGGATTAAAATAATAATGATATAAAAAATCGTAGTAAATATAGTATTCAATAAATAGGATTTTTGTTAGTTGCAATGGAATTGAGTGTTAAATGTATCTTTTAATGACATGTTTGATGAAGGAAACTGATTTATGAAAATGACTGAATATCTAATATTAATATTGAATATTTCAAAAGTCTTGGTACAGTCTTTTAAAATGTTAAATCATATACTTTAAAATCATTGTTGGGTTGCAATTGAATGGGTAAAGCACAAGGAGCATTATTTCCCAATTCTGAAATGTTGAAACAGAATGGTTTGAAGAAGTTATGGAGGAAAACTTCTTCATTTATGGATATTTTACCAATCAAATGAGAGAAAGTGTTCATAAATTGTTACTGCCAAAATGATGCGATCTACATCGCCAAATATTAATGAGTTCTTTTATGATAATTGCACCTACTGAACCTCTGGCATCAAGATCTTTATCAAAATAAATGAGACAGTCTTTGTGAAGGAAGATATCTTATATAACTCCATAGAATAAAGTTCATCTATGAAAGATCAGATGATTGTGTATTTGCAAGCATGCTTTGTATCTCAAACTGCACACATTTTGAAGATTGCATATGTATTGTTAGTTTAAAATTTTATTGGTGTTATGCATCACTCATTAAGATTTATACAAAAAGTTGAATCACTTTTTACAATCAAAATGAAAAGAAGCCAACCACAGAGTGTATACAGAAATTTTTGTAATTAAAAAATATTGATAATGCGTAGTCCAGTGAAAAAGTCAGTTACACTCCTTTATAAAAACTTTCATTGAAAGACCACTTTGATGTAACTTTTTGGCATTACTTTAGACATTTATTTGTGTAATGCAGCATAGTAGTTTTTGCACAATTATTTCAGTTTGATGATCATTTATAAACAATTGGGGATGCATGCAGGGATTCATTTTTTGTAAGTAAAAAGATATAGTTAAACTGAAATATATTAGCATTTGCATTAAATGTATAATGAAAATGCACTGTCAGATCAGGCTATTGTGATTAATGCAACATATTTTAGAATGAACATACAGATATTGATGATACTAAGCATGAGGAAACTATAATTAATTCTGAAAAAGTGCTCATGTAAACAAGGACATGTTTGAACAAGATTTCTTTGCAAAGAGATTGAAAAGCTTTTGCCGCAACTTCATAAATGTTTAAATAATGGAGTTAATCACTACTAGATTTTGTATGGAACTTGGAGCTACAAATAAAATTATGAAATTACTAACATTTTTGCTTTCTTAAGTAGTGCAACTAGTTTTTTAATTGGCTCTTGTAGATGATGTGAAATCCATAATTAAGTTCCAAAGAAAATTTATATGCTTTTTACTTGGCATTTTTTGCTAAGGGCAAAATAATAAAAATCGAACTATTGAAGTTGCAGGTATTATTTCTCTTTTTAATTTCTTTTTATGTAATTAGATATTAATTTAAATCAATGTTATTGATTGTATGTTAAATATCTAAAATTCTATTTATTGTAATATATATTTGTTTTGATTTCAAATTCGTGAATGCAATAAAAATTTTGGAAGATTTAAAATAGTGAATATAAATTTTGTTGAGTGAGTTTTATTTTTCTAGATAATGTACCACCGTATTCTTATCACACTCAAGAAATAGCTATTACCACAGCTCGCTCTCATATCTCACCCACTTCTGCTCCTGATGCCAATCTAGAATTTAAAACATTCCAGCAGTCTCCTCCAAAAGAAGAAATGTTTCAACATTATATGAGCAATCGAGATTGCAATTCTCCGTCCCACCTCAGCAATTTATATCAGCCAAATGTTGTTACTATACAGGTATTGAATGACAACTTTCTGTTTAAGATTTGTTTTTATTTATTAGATGAATTTGGTTAATATTATGCAATTATTTTAAAATATGTACTGTGAGAAGATCTTTTCTTTTTCCTTTAAATTTTGTGTAAAAATCATGAAATATTGTATCTTGGTAATAAGAAGAAAAAAAATGCAGTTATTATATTACTTAATCTTTTTGTATGATTTTTTTAAACTGTCTTTTTGAAAATTAGATTTGATGCTTTAAACTAGTTGTGACAAAAAATATTTTTTTTTTCAAAATCTTTTTATTGAATGTACTTTAATGTAAATTTCTTTATGAATGTACTTTCTCTTAATTCTTAATAGTAGGAAATATAATCTGAAGCTTCTGTGTTTTCCTCCATTAAATTGTCATGTCTGACATTAGCACTAGGTTTACCTAGCATGTCTTTTGACACATTTAAACTTCATGGAAAATTTATAGGAACATATTAAGTTTTCTTGCCATTGATATTGTCTTTTATTTATTCAAAGAAATGAGCACATATTGTATTTTTCCTTTTTTTATTACTTTCCAATTTTGAAGACCTCTGAGGTATACCTACTCTAATGATACTGGTTAGTTTTATGTATTAAGAAATAAGCATTAAATCCTGGATATTGCTTCTGTTTATGTGCCACATATTTGTGTTGTAAAAAAGAGGCATTGCGACAGAAACAAAACCAACACCTATACAGGATGTAAAAAGACTATTTTCGGGACATATGTGAGCAAAATTGGGTTCAAGATTACATATACAAAACACGTGCTTAATATATGTATTTGAATATATTATTAAATATTATAAATCTTTTGTATACATACCTCTTAATAATTTTAACTACAAAATTATTGTGTAGAATTATATCTTTTTAAAAATAAAAGAAAATGTATGTTTTCTTCATGAATCAAATAGATTCAGTTCATATATGTGTGTGCATGCATGCATGTGTGTCAGTAAACCTAGTGTCAAAAATATACAGTTTTAATTTTTTGAATTTATTAGATTTGAACATAGGTTACAAATTAATAAAATTATTTAAACAGTTTATTTTCAAAATATAAAGTTCAGTTTTCTGTTTTGTTGTTGTTGTTTAACCTTTAAGCTTCAGCAACCCAAACTGAAAAAGTTACTTTGAATGCGGGCATTCAGTGAGAGGATCTAGAAGATGCTTTCCCCTTCTTTTAAAGGCGTTTGTTGAAAATAACTGCTTTGATTTCAACCACCCATAGAGTTAATGGGTCATCTGTCCCCTCCTTAGTAAGCGGGTTGCTTTTGTTTGTGGTTTCGGGTCGTCCGAACCCTAGAGAAGGCTTTTAATCTCAGTTTTATTTTTCCTGAAAATTATTCCAGCAATTATATAGGAGAAATTGCAATAATAAATAAATTGCAAATCCGATATCTGCTGAATAGTTTAGTACATTAAACAATCATTTTAAAATTTTTCAATTATATTTAAAATTCAATCAATTTCTCAAGCATTACTGAAGCTGTGAATTTAGCTGACAATGTTTGAACATATCATTGTGAATTTTATTTTATTTTTATAATTTTAACTCATCAATTTTAATAAAATGTAACGATTTATATATAATGTATTAAAGATGCTAATTATTTATATCTTCTTTTTAAAAGTATTCACATCTCTTCGTGCATCACGCAGATAACAATGATCTGCTGTTTTGTAAATAATATTATATTGCTCCCATAGAAATCGAATATAATTTTTATTCCTAACATAGTTTGAACGGTTTTTAATATAATTAATAGTAAAGTTTTTCTATTCTATTGTCAATTCTTACAATTTATAGTAGTGATTTTTTTTTTTTTTTGCTGAGAATTTCAATTACTATTTGCAGTGTAGTATTTTTGAAAACTATGCTCAATTTTGCAGACAATAAATACCTGAATTATAACGAAAAATTATTTTTCTGCAGAAAAGTTTACTAATACGTAGGTAATCACCAGATTAAAGACAATTTTTAAAAAGTAAGATTAGATATGGTTTACTTAGAATTCGATACATACATTACATTGCGCTAATATTACGGTGAAAAGTAGTTAACAAAAAACTTTAAAAAAAAAACTTAAAACAATATATTTGTTATTCTAAATGATCAGCATTCGTTATTAAATACAAGTTTTACTAGCAGCTGATTTAGATTATCTTTCAGAAATGCTTAAAATTAAATCTAGAATTCCTGACTTTTTTATGCAGCTACTTTATTTCATTTCAATACAAATATTTCTAGAATAAATTAAGTGCCTCAGTGGATTGAAATGAAGGTATAAAGATTTTAATATTTTTCTTCTGATATAGAAGAACTACTAATCATTATTTTTGATAGATTTTAACAACCTCCTTCAATATTTTAAAAGTAGAATTATAAATTTTAATGAATGATTAATTATTAAATCAATCGATTTCATAAATTATGAAAATTAATGGTAAAACCGACAGCTTACTTAAAAATCAACACCAAAATGTATTTTTAGCAGGAATATATCCAGTTCAAGAATTAAAATTTAAAGCTGGAAAAAACGGTAGATCGTTTTAATACTGTCTTAGAATAATACATAGTGATTGGGAAGTATACATGCCCGATGCCTCCAGTAAAAGGGGAAGGGGTAAGCATGAAGACAAAACAAAGTGTTTTGTCACTTTTCAATGTAAAATATAATGACAGAGTGAAAAAACAACAACCCGAGGTTACATTTAGTTTTTCTGCATCATTTGTTACGAATGGGAGCGAAAAAGTAACAATTTGTCTAGGGTGCCGATTACCTTCATAATACTATTCCGTCAGAAATTATTTTTGTTCAAATGATTAGTGAATTCTTTCAAGTAAATTCTTGGTTCAAATATTTAGACAAATAGATGGGCCCAACTATAACCATATATTAAAGTTACAAAATTATATTAAGTTAAAATATTAAGGAATTTATAAAGTTAAAAAATTAAGAAACAGGGGGAAAGACGAAAGTTTTCAACGAGTATTTCCCATAAATGAAATTATGCAAACTCATTCCATACCTCTTAGGAATGTTACTTTAAAAAAATGCCGCCAAAGCAGGGTTCACAAGACTCATTAGCGCCAACAAGTGATAATAACACCTGCTGGACAAAATCTCCTGACCCTAAGGGGTGCGACACAAAAGAGAAGCGATTTTACGAGGCAATTAGGGTTCAGCTGGAAAGTTCAAGTGGGGGAACGAAATTCAAACTCGTTACTGGTACAACTGTTGTACCGCGCCGTAAGGAAAGGTAAAAATAAATCTGGTACAACTGTTGTACCAGCCGTAAGCTAGAGGTTAAAGTTCAGTTTCTGCCATAGTATCAAAGTGTTGAATTTGGGCAATATCTTGCCAACTCTTGTTGTGTTTGGTGATCTTATTCTTTTTCACATCTGTGTGTGATTTGCAACGCCGCCTGCCTGTACTTTTATGTAGTTTACAGTACTGTTATGTTTTTGTTGTTGCAGATATTCAAACAACAAATTTTTTAAGGTTTTTTTGTAATTTTGTATGCATATATGCTTGAAATTATCTTATATTGTGCACTATTCATTCATGGTCTTAATTGTTAATTTCAAGCTTATGGTCACACTCTATCTTGATATCAAGAAAAATTGATATCTTAACACAAAACAATTTGCCACAAATGCAAAATAGCTTGTGCTAGAAAATGTTTACATTAATATTCAATGCTAAAATATTTATTTATAATTGCTCTTATAAATTTTAAGTTTTACCTTTTATAGTATGAAAACAAAATATTTGTTATTAAACTGGATGGTCAAAAAATTCAATAAAAGTGCTCATCTTCATCAATTTATACAATAAACAACTATATGATGTCAACATAGTTATGATTCTTTTTTTATCAACCACTGTTTCCATTTAAAAAAGGTAGCGGGTGCTAACTGCAGTGTCAATAGGTAAGGAATTTGAAGGAATATATAGCTAATTTTTTTTAAATAAATGTGGAGGTCTTTCATTAAATACATTAGAATTTTTGCTCTCCATATTCATGAGTTGTGGTATGAATATATCCATTTAGTTCAAATCAAACTTTCTCCTTAAAAAAGAAAAATAAATTGAATCAATTTTTCTTTCTTAATTAAACAATATCATTCCTGGTTTGCCTGTCTTGTTTTTAAGGTTCACATTGTTACTTTTTATGAATGCTTACAATATAGTGAAATTGTATTACTTAATTGAAAATTGCTGTCTTGTTAGGTTTATAAAGCACTTTAAAAACTTTTAAATTCCTTGAAGACATTAACCACTTTTCTGTATGTGTAGCCATATAAAAATTCTTTTGAGAAGACACTCATATTCATTTCACATCCAATTTATAATTATTGAAGCTAACATAATAATTTGCAGGTAAAATTCTAATTGATATATTACTTTTAAAAAGGAAATGAAGTCATTACATTTTGGAATTTTTATAATTGTTTAAAGCTTCAGTTAGTTATGACTTTTTGAAATCATAGTGGTATTTTTTGGACAGAATATCTTTATTTTTTAAATGATTTTTTTTAATATTATTTAGTTTGAGTGCAGTAATTAGGTAATCACATCTGTTAAAGTCTGCTCTTATTACAATGTTGAACTATATTTTCTTTGTAAAAAAAACTCTTGTATGTCCAATTACATATAGCACCACAAGGATTAGGTTCTAATTGGGAAACTGTAACTTTCTTCTTATGTAATTTTTTTTCATCATAAAATCTATTTTGGTAAACAATATTAGAATGAGAAATAAGTTTCTATTATGGTTATTGAAACCATATTTGGATGATTTTACTTATTTATTAAAAAGGCTTTCCGTCACCATGTCATTTTTTAAAATATGTAAGATGACAGTTTGTTCTGAATGATGTGTCTAGCTCATCATTATCTCATCCCATTCAATTCCTTTCTTCTATGTATCACCTAATATCATGTATAATATTCCAAGTTTGGACAAACTGTACTATGTATATCATTAAGTAATCTTAAAACTTTTACTCCTTTTATTTTAATTCTAATTACATTTATTAAATTATATTTAATTCTATTTCATTCTATCATATATATCTAGTAATCATTCTATTAATTTCATCTTCTGTGAAAATATGCCCACAAAAAATTATAAATGTATTCTTTTTTTACAATATTTACATACATACCAACTGTTACACATTCTTTACATTTATTGTATATTTTATTGAAAAATTTTCCAAATTACAGAATTACATATAAGATAAAAATTCTAAGGCAACACATTTCACCCTTTTACATACAGTTATTGTAGGTGTGCTTAGTGATGGCATTATTATAATGGCAATAGATATTTTCTTAAAAGCAGAAATTTATGATTATTTTTTGAAAAGATAAAATTAATGAATTTTGAATTCATGAACAATAATCTCAAAATGTTCTGTTGTGTGTGCATTACATCTATCATTTTCATAAATCTTCTGCTATGATACCCTTCTTTTCAATATTGACTTCTTATGATATCTTGAAAATACACTTTATAAAGGATATCTCTAATTATTTCATATTAACTCATTTCTAAATCGTTAGAGACATGCATATACTTCCAGTTAGAAAAATGTTGTAAATGATGTTAAGAATTATGTATTATGTCATATGAGTTAGTAAATATTCTTCTGGGAAAAGAAAATTAATTTGTATTTAATAAATCCACTCTTTTGAGACTAAAAATGGACCATCTTATAAAGTTTTGATTATCAGTATTTTAAGCCAATGATTGGCCTTGTTTGCTGATTGGTAAATATTTCTTAAAGCAGCCATTGAATCAGCTTAAAATATTGATATTCAAAGTTACATAATTTAATTAATTTTAATAGCAGAAGACTGCCACAATTTTTTAAAATGCTGCTGTACCAAGAATATTTTACAAATTATTTATAAGATTAGAGGACTTTATAAAAATTTAGATCATAAATGTTTTAGTAATACATTTAATAACACAAATAATATAAATACAACCTAACTTTCACCTAATTTAAAGCATTTTCCTAAATGGAAGTATATCCAAAATAAAGAAGCCTGACCCATTCATAATAGATATGCAAGTAACTAGAAATATTCACCTATCTATAATGATTTAGAAGCTAACTATTGGGCAATTATGAGAGATGATAGGTAATTAGTATGTAAATATTATGAAGTGTAATTTCGAGCATCCCAATCCTTTTTGTTTGTCTAGTATTTCAGAAAATAAAAAAATTAACTTTGTACAATCATTTTATAACTGACATATTCGATTCATGTCCTAATTTACTCCCAAAAATCCATTAACTTTAGATGTTTCGATTTTTAAATATATATCTTTCATTTTACATATTGTTTAAATTTAATATTTACTTTCTTTATAATAACACTTTCTTACCAAAATCTCCCTGCTTTGGAAGCAAACTTTTTCCTAATATTCAAAGTAAATATCAGATATTTTATCTTGAATAATTTTTTAAAAATTTTTCTTCAAATGTTTCAGTGCAACTCACATATTTTGTATCTGTATTCATTTATTTTTTAACATTTATTCATAAGATCTTCTCTGTATAGTTTATGGGAAGGTTCATTAATGTTGATTTCTATATGAAAGTCATGTAACAGACTCTATTTCTCAACTTTGTGTGCAGTATTCATTGGTATGTGTTAGTAAATATGCAGATATAGATATAGCATATTAAATATATATAGAGAGATTAGCTTAAATTGTTTATTCTTCATCATTATAGAGCATGATAAATTTGTTCTTTTTTTATGGGATTTTTTCTTTCAAACCATCTGAGTATCATCTACATTAAATCACATGTTCACAGAATTTACAGGAATTCTGTTTTTTAGGCATTTTAAAATTATGAGAAGAAACAGAATTCTAAATTATTTTATTGATAAGGATGACTTATGTTGAATCTGACTATTTTGCAAAGGAAAATCACAAAGTTACAGATTCATAATTTTCCTAACCTTTTGAGAATTATTTATCTATGAATATTGTGCACATTTATTAGAATTTTTTTTTAAAATACTGTGATTGAATTACTCATGTATTGTCACCTAAACAAGTAAATTTCTTTCTTTTAAAAATTTTTTTTCATGTAATGGAATTACTAAATCATTTTCAATTGATAGTAACTTTTTAAAATAATTTTTAATTTTAAATAGTTTTTTTTTTTAATTTTTGACTTGCTTCATTTTTATATTTTGTTTTATATATATAAATAAATATTGTTATCGTATATCTCATTTTTTTCTTTGTATGGATGAACATAACAACAAAATATGTTTCATAAATTTCCTGTACTTTTCTCTTTAGGTTCGGTCAACCAGCCGAGGTAGGTCTTTGGAGAGCCTAGACATGGACGATTCAGTTTCCACTGTGATGCATCCACCTTATTATGGCAACTCTGACTGTTGGTACGACACTGTAAGTGCATGGAGACATAATGGCTATGACACTGACAGTGAACTGAGTGTGCACGATCACTATTCTTATGAAACAAGTGGTACCACAACTTTGAATCGACCCAAAGGCATGGTGAAACCTAGGCCTGTTGCGAAAATTACTGCCAAGAGCCGCCAGTCCGATCCCGAAATCAACTATGATATTGACGACGACCCCAAGAGTTTGAAGATGGCCAATCAAATGATTGATAGTTGGTCTCCTCAACACAGTTGGTCCAATATGAACTCCTCCCAGTTGTATGGTACTTTGAGGGGGAAGAGAAACCCCCCACCCCCTCCCAAACGAACAAACTCTATTAAAAATGAACGCAGCATTGAGGCAATGAAGGATGAAGCTTTTGCAACATGTGTCAAAGGTCTGGCATCACGATTTGTCACAGACTTGCCTCCACCACCAAGTGATTCCTCTGACAGGTCTGTGTCCCCAGCACTGACCGAAGACTTCCCCCCTCCCCCCTCTCCACTTTCTGCCTCTGTTATAGACTTGTCCGAGTCTTCTGCGGTTAGAGAGGATGTTGTTCGTGCCAAAGATTCTCAAGGATCCAAATTCAGGCAGCGAAGGAAGGACTCTGCGGACTCAAATATTTCCACTTCCAGCACAGAATCCAATTCCTTGCCTTTCGCCAATGAAAATGTTGGGACTATTAAGCAAAGAGCCACGAAATGTGTAACAGGTGAAAACTCTCCAGCAGCTTCCCCTTCAGCCACACTCAGGAAATCCAACTTGCCTTCAAGTCAAGGTGAAGACTTGTTTTAAATTTTTTTTTTCAGACAAAAATTCCTTTTCATTAATTTTTATTTAAGAAAAATAGAGTTATAGATATATGTGATGAAAGAATATTTATCTTGCTCTTTCTGTTATATGAATAAACAAGATTTTTAATTCATTTTTTCTTTACATCATAATTCCTCAACTAGCTATTCATCAAACAATATTATTTTTTTTTTTTGAGAATCTTAAATTAAGTTGGTAATGTCACATGTAAATGGTATTTAATTGTTTTTTCATTTTTTTTTCTAGATAAATTTTTTAAAAAAATGTCTCAACTATTTTTCTGAAAGTTTTATAGGAAATTTTCTAATGATATATTAGAAATACTATTTATAATCTGTGTTTCTTATATTGAAAATTTTATTATCTGATATTCAAACTTAATTTATTATTAAGTTTTTTTTTTCTTTTATGTGTATATATAAATTTTAAAAAAAATAATAATCGAGAGCTTTCAAAAAAAAAAAATTCCTAGATTATAGAATAACACAAATAAAAAAGTATGATAATTATGTCATTATGAATTTTCATGCTGCTCTAATGTTTACCAGAATTCAATTATTTTATTTAATTTTCTATCTATATATGCTTGGAAATCTTTCTATATTATATTTTTTGTTAGCTTACAGATTTTAATTAATTAAAATATATTGTCTATATCATTAAAAAATCATTTGCTGTGTAAATTGAAATAGTCAACAATGAGGAATCAGATATAATTTTACATAGTTTATGAGTTTTATTTTTATTTTTTTAATGTATCTATAAGACAAATGATATATTTTTATAATTAAATAATTTTTATAGTATTTTTTCTTTAATTTTGTATATCTACTATAAATTTAGTTGGGTTTTTAATTTTTAAATTAATTATTAATTTATTAAATAATAACAAGAATTATAGAATAAATCAATAATTGTTAGAAAACCTCCCATAATAAGTTTAAATATTTTTATTCTGATCAAATTCAAAATTTGTATTCTATTATCAATAAACAACACGTTGGTCCCCATTATTATTCATCTAAAGAGTTTTCTAAAATTTTAATAGTCAAATATATTTATTTTTTTTATCAGCGAATATATTTTGTTTTGTGTAATAAATACTCAATAGCCAATTTATTTTGGTAACATGTTTATTTATTTATTTCAATTTTTTTCTTTCTTACTTACCTTAAAGGGAATTCTAAATCTGAATTTATTTTTACAATTTCATTTCATGAATTTACTTTTTATTAGACTACATGATTCTCAAATCAAGCTAGGTTTTTATTATTATCATTTGTCAGTTAATTGTTTTTCCAGTTTTTTTGTTAAGTAATATTGGACATTATCTACATTCATTTTGATTGTTATTAG
This sequence comes from Argiope aurantia, assembly GCA_026543865.1. Taxonomy (NCBI): domain Eukaryota; kingdom Metazoa; phylum Arthropoda; class Arachnida; order Araneae; family Araneidae; genus Argiope; species Argiope aurantia. The sequence continues at coordinate 10,568 of JAPMOR010023216.1, read as the reverse complement.
TATATTCTAATGCTATTGAACATTAGACTATTTTTTAGCATATATATATATAATTTCTAGTTATTTCTTTGTAACCTTCATTCCACAGTAGGATTCTATAAGATTCTGAAAGAAATTAAAATGATCTTTTGACTCAAAATAACTTTGAATACATAATTTTATTATTAATCTACAAAAAATGCATTATTACGCTTTTTAAATGCAGATTTCAAGCAATTTATTTTGTATTATATCAATGTGCATTAAGTTCTGTTTGTTTCCATTGTTATATTTCTGTAAGTTACTTTCCCTTTCAACTCTTAAAGGACATATTATTCAACTCAGTTGTCCTTATTTTGTAATGTTCACAAATTTATGATTCAGATTTATTTTAATATTAGTATTATCTCTTGTGTTTTACGGAACATACATTCTTTTTTAAAATTTCATGGTTAAAAATATAATCTCATTTCATACGCTTGTTATTTTCTGCAAGTTAGTCAGTTGTAATTTTTTTAAACTGAAAAAAAGAAATGCAAGACAAGTTAATACTTTTTTCTAAGTAATAAATATTAAACATTTATTTGCATTTTAATGAACAGTAATCTGAATTGGTTTTAATTTATTTTATGGAATCATAATAATTTTAATTAATTATAAGAGAGGATGAAACATCATTGATGCAATTAAAAAATCTTTTGAAAAGCCCAAGGGCTGAGACATTTAAGTTATTAAATCAATAAATGTTATACTTTATGATTTTTAGCTTTGATCCTTTTATGATCTTTTTCATAATATTTTTTTTATAAATTAGAAGAGGAATATTTGCTTTAATTTTGTTTTATTGTTCCTAAATTAACCTGTGTTCTTTCTTTCTAGCGAGTATGTCAAGTAAGCGGACTGCACTGACAGAGAAAAAATTCAAAGAAGCAAGTGGGCGTGCCATGGAACAGTAAATAAACTCTTTCTCTCTGATAAAATAATTTATAAATTTTTGCAACAATCACACTTGAATTTCTTGATATAATGAGCACACTTTTAAAATTAAATACAAGTACAATGCAGTGTAAGTTATGTAATAAATTTTATCGTGAATCTAATTTAAGAATCAAATAAAAACTCTAGGGAAGAAAAGAAAAAAAAGAAGAAGAAACACTGTGCAAATGTTATTAAGTTTTTATTAAGCAGCATTTATTGAACACTTTTCATGTTTTAATATCACCTTGTTGATAACCTGGTACAATATGTATTTATTCTGTGCTTGATTATATGAAATGCACTCATTCAGTTTCTCCCATTTTCTTGATTAAAAATTATTTATACACTGTATTAGGTTTAATGAAATGCAAGTCTTTATATGATGGGTTGTTATAATTAAATTTTAAATATTCAGAAATCCCAAGAATTATAGTGTATGTTGCAAGTGAAATGCTCTGTGAAAATGGATTGTGAGATATTTTATTAATAGATGATGAATGAATATTTTATTAATAGGTGGCATTGTTTCTATATATTAAGTGAGTTTTGCAGATATTTTATTATTGTAACTGATGCAAAATTGAATAAAAAATGGATTATTATGTTTTGCTTCAATAACAATCCAAAATAGTTTAGAACATTTATTTAATTAAACTACAAACTCTGTTGAAATTCGCTCTTGGGAATAGTCCTTTTCCAATTCAAAATATCATTTTTTGTTATTTTTTTATAAGGCAGTGCACATTTTCCTATTATTCCCTCAGACTTTCTTAAAATGCCATTTATGAGAAGAGTTTGTGACACTTTTTTATTTGCCAACAATCTGTTTCTAAAACTCTTTAATTACCATGCAGTTTTTGGCTGTGAGATTTTTTTTTAAAGACTAAGGGATTGTCTGAAGACAGATAACAGATTATTTCTGATCTGAAGGACAGCATTAAGCTTTACATTATGTAATGGTGAACACAGTTTTCAGAATAGAATGTGTAGTTAAAAAAACGAAGGCTTCATTGAGCCTGCATAATGCTGTTTTTTGTTTATTCATTCTTGCATAGTTGCATGTTTCTATTTTTGTCGATTCTGTTGCATCACATGAAATTATCTTTTTTTTTTCTGGCATTGTTTAAAATCTTAGATTTAGCAAATTGTAATTTTAGCAACACCAAAATAAATTTACACTGATATGTAATGCAAAAAAAAAAAAAATCTTCAAAAGTCATCTTTGATATTAGCTGATATTGGTCCAATGCCACCTTTGGCATCTTTTTTTTTTTTTTTTTTCAGTTTTTTACCTCTTAACTTTTTGAAAATTAGTATATTGCCTTACAATATAAATTTGTTAAGTAAAATTGCAATATATTGTCTAAGATATTTTATATGAAAAAGAATTTTATTTAATAAAAGCTAAAAATGTTTATTTAATTTTGAATTAATTTCTTTATGAATCCTAGAAATATTATTTAGATATTCTGTGTATTGCCTCCAATGTCATCCATAATTCATTGACATTTTTGCAATATTGGGCAATATTTAAGAATGTTGAATAATGCTACAAATTTATTGTATGGTGACCTAATTTTGTTATTGTTAACACGTTTTGTTTCATTTTACTGTATTTTTAGCAGCAATTAACAATTCATTTTCAGAAGTTAACAATAAATCTATTCCTTCTTGATTATGTGACATTTTGGTTAAAAAAAAAAAAAAAACCCTTGCATATTTGTAAAGCACTTGCAGTATGAGATAATAGGAGCATTTTCTTTCCTTCTTTCAGTTCTTCTGGGGCCACTGATGTGATAGTTGACATCGAGAACATGCTAGCTAATTTATCGACCCAGCTGGACGCAATGTTGGAGTATCAGTTAAACGAGGGCTGAAGTCATGGAATGCCACTGTGCAAATTTTAATCGAACAACGTTTTTTATTCATGTTTGGATGTTGACAGATGTATAGTGAACTTTTTTAATTATTTCAGTAGGAGCTGTAGCTGGCTGCAGTGAGACTCTGGACCTTCTCTTCATTGTGCAGTTGATAGACTTGTTAACAGTTTCATTTTGAGTAAAAATTTTTAACAGAATAGTTGTTGATCATGAAACTGAGCTATTTTCATATGAATAGAAAACAATGTGATTTCTATGTTTATATTGCAGAATTTCACTTCACTTATGATGATTTTGGTTGTGTTCCTGTTATTAAATTAATTTTGCAAATATAGCATGAAGCAAATGTTGCTGGAAGTATTCATAAATAATATTTGTTCCTGATTTCATTTTATGGACCTTATACAATTGCATTTTGAAGCAGTATAAAATGCCATTTAGTTTTTGTATTTGAAGTAAATTTGCAGTTGACTTCAAAAAGGCAGCCATTTTTCATTTTTTTAAAAATACTTTTTTACGAAGAATTTTGTATCATTATTTTGAACCTTTTACTTATTTTTAATCTGGATATTAGATAACAAATGTTAAAGAAAAAAAATAACTTTAGTTGATATACATGGTTCTGGAAAATGCATTGCATCATTACCTAGTTTTTTTTTTTAAATATAGTTTTATTGATTTAAAAAGTAACATTTTTTACATTATAACATATATTTACTCATTATTCAAACTTCATTTTTGCTTATTAGAATCAAAAATGGTATTTTATAATATCGCATATAACTATCTTGTTTGTATTGCTACAGCATTACGAAGAATTATTGTTCATCGTGATATAAATTTCCCTGGAAAAAAATCAGCAAAACTTTGGTTAATCTTTTGATACTGCCATTTGTATTTTTGCATTTTCATTACCCATCCCAGCTGTGTTATTACAATGGATCATGATTGTTGTCTGTTGTGTCAGTGTGCTCTGGATTCAGAACTATTAAAAGTGTTCCGTGGGTAGGATACTGTTCTTGACAATCTTTGTGTTTTTAAAACACGAAGTGATTAAACAATATGAAGATGGATATCTTTTTTTTTTTTAATGTTTGGAAGAATTTTCGCTTAATTTATATAAAATTGGCTGATTTGAAGCAATTGTTCCTTTCCTAAGGAGATCCGATTATGTAAACAGCAGATCTTTAAGAAATAAAATAAAATGTAGAATTTTCTGTTTAATATCTCTTTTTATTTTACACTTCTATGACATGCATTTAGAATTTTGAGGGGAAAGAAACCCCTAGTAGTATTAAGAAAAAAATGAATGGTCTTTTTGTTACTTTATGCATATTATTAACAAACACTTTATACATGTTCTTAAAGCAATTTTGCATTGTAAATATAAATCTATAAAAAAAATCTTGTAAAATCTTTTAACATACAAGCAATTAGCATATTAATGATATTTAAAAATCACATTTATCTTAAACTGTGTGCTATAGCATAGTATATAGTTCATACTGAGGAAAGTTTGATGAAACAGAAAAATGTTATCAAAAGCTTAATTTTAATTAATTTACAAAACCGCCAACAGATGAATGATCAATAACCCTATATTGCAAACAAATTGTTGATAAATTTATTTTAAAAAATCTTCAAGTATGTGATTAAGATTTAGTTGAAAATGAAGGTGCTTTTATTTTAACAGTTTCTAAAGAAATAAATTCAACTTGCAGTAATAAAATCTGTGTCATAGGGAGAATAAGTAGCATGGTATATTTATACCATGCTATTTTTTCTTTTTTTAGTTCCTGGTCATATCTAACTTCAATAATAAGAAATAATAAATGATAGGTATAAATCATGAATGAAGTTTTAAAAAATGGATTGAAACAATCAAAACATCTTAAAATTTTCCTTCATCATCTTGCATAAACAACTATGCCCAATGAACGTAAGTAAGCTTGACTTATAATTAAGCCAAGCACAATCTAAAATGTAAAAACGTTTAGAGGTTTCCGACTTTTTTTCTTTCTTTTTTTTCCCCTATTGTGAAACTATATATATATATATATATATATATATATTCCTGAATCGACACTTTTTACCATTTGTGAATTTGAAATTATTGAGTAGACTTTTTTTATAATACTGATAGGAAATGTTGGAACACTCTTATTGATAAAAAAATTACTGCAAGAAATTATTTTTTTAGATGTTGGAAATAGGCTGCTATCAATATAAAATTTAAACATAAGTATGGAAATGTGCATTTCTGAGCGATTTTCTTGCAATTTTAAATAATTACTAGTTAAGCAAAATATTGGCATTTTTCCATGATAACTTCCAAAAATATAAAAAAAACCAAATGACTTTTAATTCATATAAGAATTTAAAAGATATGTTTTTAATAACACCAATTTTTTTGCAGTATAATTTTTTTCATAGTTGCTACTAATTTCTTATCCTGCCTCCCCCCCCCCCATTTTTGATAATGAAAGTACGGAATACTTCTTACTTTTTCTTAATGAGTAGAAATTTGTTGTACTTGCAACTAAGAATTAACTTCACAAGTAAACAATGATAAAAAAAAAATGTTTTAAGTGCACTCATTTTTAAAGACAGATACTCTTTAATGTAATATAATGGATGTATAGAAATTTACTATCCTTCTTATCACATAAAAATTGATTTATTATTTTAGTGCTTAAATTTTTTTTTTTTTTTACTTTGAATTATTACATAAATGATGAGCAATTTTCTGCAGTAGACTTAAAGCTTTAGCGTTCAACTATTCTGCTTCTTTATTCTTACATTTTAAGTATAAATATTTAATTGCATTAAGAAATTTTTTGAATGAGTTGAAGTTTAAATTCTTCCGCTTATCAAAGAAAAATTCACATTTGTTATCTTTTTTTTTCTTTTTAACTTTTTTTTTGCTGTAATGTATTGTGGTTGAAGACAATAAATATTCTTGGTTATTCCCCAAAAGTTTATTATGACAAGGATGGCAAGTTAATTTGATACAACGCATACACATAGTACACGTAAATAAGAATTGTTATTAATTAGGATGCATATCATTATCCTACCAGAATTATGGTTATCATTCAATGACAATATACAATTTTACAGGCAAATAATGGACATCTTACTCTACTGCTCAGAGAGCGTACTTCTCTCTCACTATCTTCAGACAGTACTTGTTTTTCTTGTTTGTTGATGTTCATTCAGGTGTCTTCTAGCGGCTGGTTCTAATTAAGATGACTAGAATCGGGAGGACATATTCTGCATTGAGCGGAACAGTGAAACTCTTTTAAAATCTATGTTTTACTTTCTTATCCATTTCGAAGATTAAAAATATTTTTCTGGGGAAACTATCAAGAACAAGCTACATGAAATATATAATTGAAAGTTTCAGAAACAATTAATCCCAGCAACAATCTAGCTGGTCGTCAAAGAAGACTGTAGTAGATGAAGGTTTCTGTCTAAAGCAGGCTTTTAATGAAATTATTGAATACTATGCAAAATGTTTATTTTGAGATGTAAGAAAGGATGAAGATTTTTTAAAGGTCGCCCATTTTGCATTCTGTTTTTAGTCAGTTAATAATTTTTATTGAATAATCCTTCGATATATTATGAAATATATTCTGTGATACATACAAAAATTCAGAGCTGAAATATTCTGCTCATTTTTTGACCACCATGCCTGGATTCAGCAGTCGATGTTATTGGTGAAATCCCTTTCTGTGTAAATGAATCGTTTTCAGTTGAGGCTAATAACCTGCTAAAATAGTGTGAGCTGTTTGATTGCCAAAATTTGAAATTTAAAATATTTTGCGTATGAAAACTGGATCAGATACGAAGGATACAATTCAAATTTTGATAACTGATAGTACCTAATCCGATGGTCGTCAAAGGCTGCTTGTGTTGATAAATTTTATCCTGCTTATTGCTGACGTAAATAGGAGACACTGAACAAGATACACAAAAATAGCATTTTAAAGTCTATATAAAAGTGATTCTATATTTGAAACAATGGATAGAAATAAATGCATTGACGCGTTCGAAAGTCTCTCTACTCTTTATTTTAAATATTTAAGAAGGCAGTTGCAGTACATGTTGCTTCCATGCTGATTATCGCCGATTTTTTGTGAACGGTCTGAAATGAAAGAAGTCTGGAATTTTATATGTACATATTCATTATTATAATTTGTTATTTTGAAAGAGCGGAAAAGTTTAAAGAGAATAAAATGGGTCTGCTATAAGTATTATCCACTTTACCTTGCGAAATATGAACAGCTTGATACAAAAGTGGGAAATGTAAAATTTGACATATTTATGAATAGCTACTGGAGTGAAATTTCCATACTTAATTAGAAGGGGGTTTTCTTCCCGTTCTGTATCGATGATTTTATTAGAGCTATCCTGAACATTTTATTAAAAGCCTTGCTGTCTATTTCATTGCATCTAAATATGAGAAAATGAACATACGAGATATCACAAAAGAGTTGAAAACCGAAGAAGGAAAGAAATTATTTTCTTTTTTTATGAGCAAATGACAAAATTCATAATTCGGGGAAGACGAGACTTTATACAAGCAAGGCAGAAAATGGACATTTTGGCAAATTTAATTTTCAAATAACCTCATGCTAGTGCAGGAACATTTAAGAACTTATCATTACAAAAACTACAATCCTGCAATACTTCAACTTAAATACTGGCATCTGTATAGCATTCACCGGGAGATTATCAGATCATGATCAGCATGTAAAGTTTCGCATTGCAACAAGTCTTCAATCTTACTTTTCTCGAAAATGTAACTCGGACAAATGAACGTCGTTTTAATGGAGATGAAAGTAGCAAACATCAAAATAACCACTCTTCAAACTCAAAAAAAAGTTCATTTTTGGTACAAGAAGCTCATCATAACAATTCCCCACAAATGTATGTAGTGACATTTTCAGAAACTCTTGGATCGATTCTATTTTGTACAACAACATGCCGATTAGTGACCGATATATAGTTTTCAATGGTATTGTAACTAAACTCAACTTTGGCTGTACTTCTACATATCCACTACTACATTTGTAGTACATGTCTACAGATAGATTGATAGCCTTCCTTCTCATCATATATCAGCTGTAAGACTATGGTCAGATGTTTCATTTCTTACTATGTCGACTGACTTACAAGGACCTGTTGGATTTCTTCCTACATCATTTAACTTGATGCTAGTTGACTTTCATTTATGACATCCTCGTATAACGCGTCCCCAGCAGAAATTTACCGCCACATTCAAGCAAGAAGTCTGTCTTGATTGGACAGCTAATAAATTGGATCACGTATACGCATGTGGCGGATTGTTATGAGCGAGGAAAGAACCTGGGACCTCGTGATTCGCAGCCGAGTAACAAGACCACAAGGCAAATGCAATTGCCTGTGTTTCGTCCCTGTTAACTGGCTTATAAGCTCTTCACCACAAGCACATATTAATAGAAGAATGCAACTTTGTATAGGTGTCAAAGATTTCATTGTGATGGAGTTTTTCAGATACTTCAATTAATATTTTATTTAATGTTTTCCCAAAATCTGATAAATGTTAATAAATTCTTCATTATGCATATGCGTTATGATTCCGCCCTACGAACTTTAAAAATGATTACGAGAAACTCGCTCAAAAACCAGTTTGAGGTATAAAGAAATGGTCTGTCAATATATGTTATATCTAAATATAATTTCTAAACCAATTTTGCAGATAGAAAAATAAAACTTTGTTTGCTCATAGAAAAGCTCCAGAAAAACATTTTTACTCTATTTCAAGGACATATAAAAATTCAGTTTCGGTTATGTAGAGGTGCTTATTTACATCAACGAAGCAGACATTTCTACTCTTCGGATCTCGTATACCATCTCCGTACACTTACTTTCATTTCACAGTCGGGAGTGACTCGAGCGACATTCCCGATTTTCTAGATTTGTGTCAGTGCCATCTGCGTTCATATGTAGCATCCATTACGTTAACTGATTCGTAGAAATGAGTGGACATTTAAAGCACTGATCGTGCATGTTATGGAGGAATAGATGAGAATCTTATAGATCATCTCGGTCATAGAGGCTAAAATACTAGCCAGATAGTATAGATGCCAGATGTTCCCAAATAAGGATATGGTTTCCTCAAAGGAATTGAATTAAAATCAACGTTCCATTGATATACATAGAGGTCAGGAAAAAGCTTGGAATATTTTCAGGTAGCGTCCACCTCAGCACGTCTAATAACTTTTTAAAGAGCCAAAACTGTTGCACTATGGAATGGACGGAAAACTGAGCGTGACTCATGGATCAGATTTTGGATCCTATTTATTTTCTGTAACATCAGGAGGATATGTGGAGCAGTGTTAGAGAAGGTGCCATATTTTAATTCTTATTAGGAATGCACAGTGTAAATTTCTGTTATGAAAAAGAATGGAGGTTTCTCAATATTTAGAAAATGGTGGATGCTGTAGCTTTGCTTTTATTAGCTCAGGAAGTATCTAGACATATTTTTTTCTTATAGGTTGAAAATCATACTGAGTTAAGTTTTCAGACACCAAAACGTTTGTTGTTTGATATGAACCCTTCAACTGTACAAGTCATCATTTATTGTTAAACAAAATTCACTGGTTCAGAAAGATATTGTTGGCGATACCCCAACAATATCTTTCTGAAGATGTCTTTAACTGTACATAGAAAGAAATAATTGGTCATTTTCTTGAAAATTTTCTTTTTGTAGTCCTAATCCAAAGTCCGATGCCAATCCTTAAGATATCAAACGATCCTCAACGATTTCTCTGATGCCAGTTTCTGAAAGGAATGCTGACTTGACACGCATCTTGAAGAAAAATGAATTTATCTCTATTTTCAAGAATGGGTTTCAGAGCAATGGACAGTCGATGACTTCATTTTCCTAGAAATGGGTATTCGAGCTGCTTTTTCTAAAATAAAATCATTTGGTGTCGATATTTAATGTTGACAAAGCATATCATCATAACATAATAAGGAATCTTCCGATTTAGATTTATAAATTATTTGAAGCAATGATCTTTCTTTATTTTAGACTTCTGTTCAATTTTATCAGATATTCCACCTAATATAAATAAAAACCTTTAGGTGGATTATTCGAAAATTTCATACTACTCTCGCAACATGCAATTGACAGAAAAACAACTTCAGACAGCAATCAACAACATTGTTGAGTAATCAAATAGATAAGAATAAATCTATCCTAATAGAAAATACTAGGGACAAGCCTATCTTTCATGTATAGAAGAATAGATATATACTTTGAGGACAACCTCCTCATCCTGATTTATAATTGTTTTGTTCTAAATCTCATACTATACAGCTATAGATTTTTGGGTATAAAAATTTGACCTATGGTTGATTCCCTCCCCTCCCCCCGCCCTCCTTTATTAGCATGATAAAGAGGTGCTTAGGCCATTAAAAAGTTTATTAAGGTGTAGATGCTCAAGGGCTTCTTATTTATATAAATCCCATTTAGTTTATGAGAAATGACGGAAGTACAGTGATGACTCCGCTCTATCATCTTATTAGAGCGATTCATCGTCAAGATTCGAGTGTCGGGATGAGTTCCCCTTCCTAACCCTAGATGGCAGCGCATTCCTGTTGGCTTGAAAATTATGCAGAAAATATTTCTTGTTTTTTTGGCAGATTTCTTGGCAGTGAAGAAAAGTAGACGTTTACGTA
>JAPMOR010023212.1:0-38622 GCA_026543865.1 Argiope aurantia | reverse complement strand
ATAAGTGTAAATGTAAATTACTAAAAAAAAAAAAAATTTGCATTTTTAAATGCAAAAAAAAAAAAAAAAAAAAAAACCGTTTAATGGTGGTCTCAAAGTGTTTCCCACCACTGTAGTACTTAAACTAAAATTATAAAGATTTTCTCATACATAATACCAAATCATTTAGGAGAAAATAAATTAATTGTATTAAACCCAAATTATTAATATCAATTTTGTCTACAAGAAAAATAATTCATTGTTAACAATGATATAATTTATAACTATATATTTTTGTTTTAACATACAACACATCTGTATGAACACAGTCGAAATGGCTGAATTTAAGCAACGAAAATGAGCAAGAGGAAAAGAAAAGGAATGTAAAACGCTAGAACAATTTGTGTTCTTTAATTACAAACATCAAAAAAAAAAATGTGCCGGCGTACCGAACTAGGGGTGCGCGTTTTCCCCATGAGTTGGACGTCCCGGTTTCGAGTCCTGTTTCGGGTATGGTCGTTCTTCCTTTGTGTTCTATCTGCGAGTGTGTGAAAAAGCCACCCTGTAAGAAGAGGTTGTGCAAGAGAGTGTGTGAATGTCATCTTCATATGAGCTAGAAGTCAGACTTCTGCCCTCGGGTGCTCAAGGGTCTTTACCCTCAGAAGCTACTGCATCCCCTTTCTGTGGTAACGCGGACACGGCATCATCATCATCAAAAAAGAATGTGATATAATGCATCCAAAAAGATACAATTTCAAGTTTACTCACGTTAGGTTTATTCCAAAGAAAGTATATTTTTTTAATTATGCGAAATTCATTATTCTCATTAAATGAAATATATTGAAGGATGAAACAAATTTCGAACTAAACAATGAAAACTTACCGCAATGCTTAGTTCTCATAGATTCTGCCATACTTGCACAGGCTGGGAACATATCATAAATATTAGGTGGCCCATGCGGTCCTCTATGACCACCATGGGGACTGCCGTGTGGGGGACCACCATGGCCTCCCCATCCCCCATTAGGTCCTCCTGGAGGTGGAGGTCCACCAGGACCTCCCCATCCTCCACGCGGATTTCTTTGAGGTGGGGGTCGACCATTGCCTCCCCATCCTCCCTGAGGTGGGGGTCCAAAAGATCCTCCCCTTCCACCACGACCACCACCACTTCTGGATTGTGCACAGGCAGAAATAGCAAAACAGAAAACCAATGAGATAGCAAGAAATGAATCCATGGCAATGTATGAATTGGTACAGAAAAAGAAAATATTTCATTTTTATCGTATTTATAGTCAGCAATGTGGCTATCTAAAATTGCGTGATATTCAATGGCAAGAATTCAAAATAAAACATTCAGAAGGAAGTTCTGTGTTTGACCTTAAGGTTTCCTGTTTTCAAACAGTACTGTAGTTTCAAAAGATTCGAATAATAAATATAGCATTTATATTTAGTCTATTAGTTTCTCAGTGGAGTGTTATTTAATTGTTGAAATATTTTGTAACATGCTTATCACAGCTGTCAAAGAGGAAATGTGTCAAGGAGAAATCTATTTTACTATTTGTTCCTGTTGCCAAGAATGAAGGCAACAAAGGAGGAAGGAAAAAAATATGCTAATTTAATTCATATTTGTTATTTATGTTCAAGCTGTATTACTTTCAGATTTTAAAATAATAATTAAATAAAAGATCAAACATCCATCATACATTAATTTAAACACTGAGATTTCCCTACTGTATGTTTCTTATTTCGTTTTTTATGGATCTGGGTCGTAATCGCGACATATCAATTTTAAACCTAAACGCTTCAGTATCATTTTACAGGGTGCGGCAGAAAACCTGGACAAACAATTTTTAGTACAACTTTATAAAAAATAAACTAATTAAAAAAATATAACAAATACTAATAACAGTAGGCATTTACTAATAAATAAATTCAATTGATTTAAAATTGGTTGTCTTTTGCAGTGATGCAAAGGCTTAAACACTTATTAAAATTTCCAGCAATGTGCCGGAAGTCTTTTACCTTTAATTTCTCGTATTCTCGTCAAAGCGGTTGCTCTAAAGAGTCCAAACGTTTGTAAGGTTTAGTACAAGTCCTATACTCCAAAATGGGCCATACATTGTAATTCATAAGATTGAGATTCGGCGAGTTTTTTGCTCCCTCACCAGATGATATCACATCCGGAAAAAGAGCCTTGCACCCCTATTGTCTCTTTTTGGCCTTGTAAGCTGGTACGGAGTTTGACCATTTAATTTGCTGAACTGCATTTTGGCTTGTAGAAGCACAACAGCTTCTAGAATGTCCCGCTGCTGCACTTACTGATTTATTTTAAGGCACTCATCCACAAAAACCAGAGTTGTTTTGCCACTTGCACAACATCCTATTGCCCAGACAAATAGGATGTTGGCGATGTTCAACAAAAGTGTACAGAACCATATTACAGAACATATGTACAGTGCATTGCCGAAATGTGTACAGACCATATTCTGTCATTTTGGGAGTTATTAGCTCTTTGGACGATAAAGAACTTCTCATTAATGTAAAGGAATCACTCCCAGCTGTGACATACTATATATTATGTTTTGCTTCTGCTTTAATATTTTACCATTTGCTTGGCGCAATGTGGCCAAATATGGCCATTGCGCCACTAAACACCACACACAACAACAACAACACAGCTCTGACATGTGGCCCTTCTCAAAACGTTTCGGCATCTTTGGAGCCGCACGAGGTTGTTTCCTTCAGTGTGAAGCTGAGCTTTATGGAACTTTGAAATCTTTAGTTCAAGCTCTGTTTTTGCCTTTCCTCAGACTGCTCGGTCACTTATTTCCATTTCACGAGCGATCTTTATGAGAGAAAACCTCGAATTTTATTAAACTCGTTTTTTGATGACCTTGAGGCTATTGAAAGTACCCACTGTCCGTTTTCGTTCACTTACTGGAGGCCGACCATCATTGCCAAGTTCTTAGAAACGACAGATTGCCTCAGACACCATTCGACGAGAAATTAAGCAAACACACACTGTCGTTTACCTTGCTTTAAAATAGCAGATGTTTTGCTTGATATTGTGTAAAAAGAAAAGCCAAAAACAATACCTAAAACAAAAGATACATTATAAAATATATTGTAATTGAAATGGCTGACAAAAAAGGAAAGGAACACAAATTAAAAAGAAATTAGTTAACTTCCATTCTATGATGCAACAATTCTGTCCGAGTTTTTTACCGGACCCTGTAAATTAAATAACATATTACTTATTATAGTATTTGAACTATGAAAACTATTGCTACAGAAAATAATTTTGACAATTATTCAAGAATTTCTGCAGTTTTTTGTGACAATTTAGCGAACAAAAATAAACCGAACAGTGAACTTGCTCTTGCAAAGCCCCTCAGATTCCTTATCTCGGCCAGATAATAACACTTCACTGCTAGTTGCTTCTTTTACTGGTTACCAGATTATAGGATTTGTTGGAGAATTACTTTTCATCCAGATAAGTTGTTAGGGAAGATCAACCCTTTGCCAGCCTAAAAAGAAAATGAGATCAAATATACTAGAAAGCAAAGAAAATACGAATGGCATAAGAAATAGTGAACTTAGTTCAGAGAATTTTTACTCTATTGAAGGAAATGAGTTCGATTTCATCACTAGGCTGAATCGAGATTTTGTATTTTCCATTTTTTTTTTCGGCTGATGGTATTGTGTTCGAATACCACATGTTGAGTTTATAATACATTAATTTTCATCATTTAGTGTATTAATTTTGAATTTCAGTACTATAATCATTTTACTCGTATCATTATTTTATTTATTTTTCCTGTAATTTTTGTATTATCTAATATTTAAATGAATACTGAAAGATATAAAAGAGATTATCTATATGCTGTTCATAAATTTAAACCTGTATAGTTAAACTCCCATTCATTTTTTAGTTAATTGGATCAACCTAATTACATGGCGGTTAAAATGGGACTTTCTTCAATGGCTAATAATAGGTGTTTTGCATTTTCCAGATTTGTGTTGATATTAAACATATTGTATTTTTTTATCGTTCCCAACTCCATTGTCAAATAAGTAATATTGTGTAATGACTAACGACTATCCAACCCGGCCCAAGGCGTACGGAAAAAATCTGAATATACGGACTACTGGTCAGAATGTTAGGACTCAACCTAATCTCGCTAAGTTGGTAAAAGTTCCAACGCCAAGGTACAATCCCTCTGTAGAAGGCACTTTACGTCTTTAGTAAGGGGTAATCGATCCGACACTATTTCTGTACTTACTAGAGAGGAGAAACCTAACCACCATACCAGAAGCTTTTCATCCCCATATCTAAGGACCCCCGCTTAGATATATAGCCCCTCTCGAAAGAATCAAAAGCAAATTATATCATACATTCTGTAATATGCATTATGTTTATTCGAATTACAATATATATATATATTAATAAAGAAACTGTGTGTCCCAAAAAGTGAAGCAAACATTTCTTTCGTTAAATATTGCACATAGACATACAGTCCCAATGGCAACATTTCATCAAATAATGTGTATGGAAACGGTTTGACTTTTGTGTGTTGATAATAAAAGCTTGTGTTGACTTCTTTCACGACATCTATGCCAATTCGTCAGTTAAAATGAAATCTGTGAGAATAAACTTAACTGTTCGTTTGCAATAGATTTTCACTTTTTGTATATAATTTCATTATCTACGTTATGCCTGTTCAACACTTGTGTAGCATTTGTTCTTTGTTTTTCGTGTGATACTTGTTTGTATGGAGCCTAATATAATTTTTGGTTTTCAATATCTTCATGTTTAAAGGATAAAATTTTCATTCTGTCAGAGTACTAAAATATCTAAGTAGTTAGTCAATTAGTTAGTTAGGTTTGATTCAAATTTTTGACACATCTATTATGTATATAACAGTTCATTCACTATAAAGCGGATACATTGAAAAAAAAAAGAATTTAAAACTATTAAATTTGTGCCAAGTTCTTTCGGATTTTGGAAAAATTATACTGTGAAATATTTTTTTCGGAATGTTCTTATTAAAGTTATCAAAGAAAAAGAAAAATAGGTTTCTAAATCATCATTATTTTATATAAAAATTTTATTCAAAAAATTTCTTCACCATTTCCAATTTTTTTTCTATAATAATGATCTACTCTTTTACAACAGATTTTTTAAAATTGAAGCAAATTTTATGTTTTTTTACTTAATATAATTTTTGTAATTGAATGGAAAGGGACTCCTCTTAAATGGCTTCGAAATGTTTTTCTTTATTTTTACAAAAATGTATTTTATTTTAAATTCTTTTTGCTTATATAGATTTTTAAAATATATTTGTAATTTGAAATTTGTCTTACCATGAATGTGGAAAAGATAAAATTGAGAATGTTTATAAAGTTTCGAAAGGTGAAGAATTTAATTCATAGTAGATTCTTTTGAACTTGTCCTGCTAGTATTTTTTGGAATTTGAACTAATTTCCCAAATTCTTTGTTTATTTCCCAGGTTATTATTTATTTATTTATTCATTCTTTTACTGAAAAGGAAAAGATATAGATATTTCTTTTCTTTCAATCTGACTGTTTGGTACATGCTTGGAAAAAATTTCATAGCAGATAAGGACAAACTTTCCTGCTCTTGTAATTGGATACTTTACGCACTGTATATTCCTTTCCAAAAATGTATTTCTTAAAGTGTTTTATTGCTTTTAATATCTTTTTCTTCTAGTTTCAGGTAACTTTTATTCATTTAATTCATCCCTCTCGTTGCTTCTACTTACTTATCTTCTTTATGCAACTTAAATAGGATCCTTTTTCAAAATTCAATACAACTGAAATTTTCCACTCTAACTCTATTTTTTGAAAAGCTCCTTGAAAACTTTTCATAACATTGACCGAGGTTATATTTCTGTTTTTACTTATTAGTTAGTGTTTTCTTATACTTCAGTTCGCTACCTAATTGATGATTTTGCTTTGGTATAATTTTTTCTCTTTCTCAGTTTTGGTCCGAGTGTATTAAAAATGAAAATTTGATTTCGAAATTCCAGTAAAATTCCGGAACGAATTTTAATTCATTAAATGGTATCGTGCAAAAATTTATTCTTAAATATTCTTCCATGTAAAAACAAAGAGTTGGAACTAAAACTCTTGCCAGTTTTGGTCCGAGTATATTAAAAATGAAATTTGATTTCGAATTTCCAGTAAAATTCCCGAGCGAAATTTAATTCATTAAATGGTATCGTGCAAAATTTTTTTCTTAAATATTCTTCCATATAAAAACAAAGAGTTGGAACTAAAACTCTTACCATGAAATTCGAATTAATATAGTAAAATATATTATATATTCCTTGTAAAATAAAAATAATTCTTTGATTTATTGAAATAAATTAAACTAAACAGTTTTGCTGAAATAAAATTACTGTCAGCGGAAGTTTGATTTTTGAGTGTCAAAATGATATAAAAATGATTTTCTTATGATTTGATCTGAAGTTAAGGTATTTTTAATTAAATATGAAACAAAATTTTTTCTTTCCTTAATTTGAATATTTTTATAATGAGCATTTACTACTCAAGAATGGGCTACTGTTTATTACTCAAGAATGTGTTAAATTTCTTTTAATCATGAGCTTTTTAATGTGTTAGTTGTAGGTTCTAGATACGATTATTCTTGGTAGATGTTTCGTATAACCATTTACAGATTTGTATTAACCTATACGAATTAACATGTTAATTCATTTCTTAATACATTCACTCAAGAGGGTAATATTTCTCAAGGGGTCATAATATGCTTCTTTTAAAATTCGCATTGATCTGGCATCAGATATGTTTTGTGACGTGTGATTTGCTTAAATTGCCTTAATTTTATCTTTTTTGCTTATTTTTGTCTTTTGCATATCAGAGATATTTCTCTAAAATGAATTTACATCCTCGAAAACTAAGCTTAACAGGTTGACTGCCGTTAATTCGTTTCCTAATACATTCGTTTCTTGATCAAATTCGCGTGAGGCAAACGTTCTCAGTTAATGTAGAATTTCATGCGACTAATTCTACTCGCATGAACTACTAATAATCATTACCTAATAATCTATCACTATCTAATAATCTATAAATATTTGACGCTGCATAATTTGTAGGATACCTTATAAAACTGTGCTTTGATATTCTTAATGTTATACTCGGAAATCTATAAAATCATTTATTTGTCAAGCACTTGCCAATAATGTTTTCCACATCTCTCATTCAATATAACTCATTTTACTCATCAGACTTTTAAGTCCTTTTTTATAGTTTTTAGTCTTGAGTAAAAAATCTAGGAATTTTTAGTTTAATGTTGGTTCTGTAACTTTGAAATGTATGAACAACGAAATTAACTCTCCAAGAGTAGCAATTTATTCTCATCAAGCGGTTAACAGTTATTTTGTTCAGCATGTTGTCTTTTCCCATACATTTCTGGAAATATGGTCTTATTTATTTTTTCAAGATTATTTTTTTGTATTGAAGTTTAATTTCTCTGATATTTTTGAACTCTTCATTCCGTCTATACATATTTCATACATTGATGGATTAGTTCAAAGAGCCATTACGACCTTTTTGGCATAGACGGAAGATCTTGCCTTCGATGCCAGAGGATTCAAGGTTAAATCATTAACTTGTTGGGGGCTTAATGTCAATTCATGTTGTGGCTCAGAAGTTTTGAGTAGTGATTATCGTTTCATTTGTTGTTGAAGTTCATGGATAGCAATTAGCTGACATTTCAAACGGTGGAACAGGAGAAAGGAGATAAAGTTTTTCGAATACCTAAACAGAATAAAAAGCAATGTTGTTTGAAAGAATAAAAATTAGATAAAGTGTTATTTCTGGATGTTTTGAATTTGGTCAGATAGCCTTTATGAACCCTATCGGCTGAGTGGAAGATCTCGTCTATGTCTATACTTAGCTTCTTTGAGATTTTATCTTCTGTAAAGAAAAAAGTTGCAATTTACAAATGCTTAAGCGTGTGTGTTCGGGGCATAAAGATTTCAGGCTTCAGATTCGATATTTCATGAGATTTGATTATATACTGCTTTTGTTTGCATTAAATTTGTTAAGGATTAAACAACCTTTCGTTATATGAGGAGTTGAAATTTGGAGGTAGGTAGATAGCTTAAGTACCGCCTTCAACAATAAAGCAAGATTTAAAATTACAGTTGTTAAAAGTATATTGTTGTGTTGTGCACTTTGCAAGCCCTCTGACAGTTATCTGTCAGCGATTTAAGCCGAGTGAGCGTCTCTTGTTTCTTCAGCAGCGCCAACTAGGGCCAAGAGTACGACTTGGCTACTTCATGCATCACATTGCTTGCACAACCCATTTTTACAAGTTGGCACATTCACACACCTCACAAATCGAACACAGAAGAACAACCATGCCCGTACCGAGACGCCCAGATCACGAGGAAGACGCACTACCCCTATGCCAGGACGCCGGCGGTTTAAAGTTTTAATCCAGATCTGTAACCAAAGTTCCTGTATCTGATAGACTTTTAGTCAGATGTTGCTTCAACAAAGGAAAACTGAGCAATGATTTTCGTGTTAAGGTTCATTTTACCTCTCGGGATATGGGGCACTGTTATATTTCAGCATTAACAATAATTCAAATAAGCTACGAAGAAATTTACTTTGTTTCCCTCTTGTTAAAATCTAGATTAAAGTCATAATTAAATTTTGTGACTTAGAAAAACTAGAATTTGTATAATGGGATCTTGATATATTTGAGTAGTTCATTTACCATTCATTTCAAACAGAACTATATGCATTAATATTTAAGATTCGTTAAATGAAATTTTATGGAATATGGTATACTTTAATATATTTAGTTATACACCTCGTTTCAAATGTTATAGGCATATACTTTTAACAGGCCGGCGTCCTGGCATGGGGTGATCTTCCCTGTGATCTGGGCGTCCCAGGTTCGAATCCCAGTTCGGGCATGGTTGTTCTTCTGTGTTCTATTCGCGAGGTGTGTGAATGAGCCCCCCAGTAAAAAGAGGTTGTCCAAGCGAATGTGACGCATGAATTAGCTAAGTCGTATTCTTGGCCCTAGTTGGTTCTACTGAAAAAACAAGAGACACTCACTCGGCTTAAACGCTGACAAATAACTGTCAGCGGGCTTGTAAAGTGTCGTAAGTCACAACACACACAACACAAAATCTTATACAGAAGAGAGAATGGTCCTAAATGTCCGTTTTGATTAATTCTGCCTTGTCTCTTTAAATAAGGTTGTGCACTATATGGTAGGGTATTGTTTTCTTTTCAAGAAAACTAATGCTTGATTATTCTCTTGATTATTTTTTCCTTACCACATGCTATCGAAACGAATTAGTTGAACACAGTATTATTCCAACCACTAGAAAAATTTTGATAATTGGTGAATTTGAAGCTTTAACTGAAAAATTTATTCTTTTATAAATTACGAATCCTATAAAGTTTGCCACAGCAATAAAACTTAATTAAGAAGTTGAAAGATAGCTAACACAAAAACTATGAATTCTTGTTTCTCAATAATTCTCTTATTTTTAGTAACTTTTCGTTGTAACTTTTCTGAGTTTGAGTCTTATCAAAGGAATTAATTAAGTATACTTTACATAATGTGTTTGCCTCACTGGGGCCTATACCGTTTATATGCTATAAAATTAAACAAAACTAATTGTATGAATTTACTGCATTATTCTGTTATAACCTTCAGTGTTTTTCAAAAGCACTATTATTTCTCTATGGTAGATGTTTCTGGAAAGCAAAATAACCTTCAGTAACATTTAAACAAAAATTATTTTTTTAACTTATTGATTTGCATCTGATTTTTTTTAAAGTCGCATACAATTAAAATTTTCTCCATTTACACAATTTAATGCAAGTGTCTGTCCCATGCTTGTTGATTCTCTAATAGATGGCTCTTTGACACAATAATTTTTTTTCTTCACATTTTTAGCTTGAATCAGATTATTTGATCAAATTAATTCCTACCTTCTAAAGAAATGACTTATAATAACAGACGAAGATTAGCAGTTTAATGAACTAATGAGAGTAATAATTGCCACTAGAGATTTTTTAAAGAAATCTTTTTTAATAGTTTTCCTCATTGCATCAAACTTTCGCAAACCATCTAAATATCAATTATCATAATATTCAAATGGAGGAATGGAAAAAAAATAACATTAGTGATACAGACGAATATCTAGTCTGTTATACAATAGCCTTGTAATGTTTTTGGTTTGACTTCTTTTTTTAGCAAATTGCGTATATTGACCCTTTCTTAAACTGGATTGCTTATCTGGATGTAAATAATTGGTACAGTGAGACGATAAGATATGTATCCATTTCGTAAATTGTTGAAAATGTTGGCCAAGGTAAAATATATTTGATTGCTAGTGTAGCAGCTATTAGCCAGTGTGGAATATTTTGTGATTGTTAGTACAATAGTGCCAATTTTAGTTGTGAAATGTTTGAACCAAATAAGTTGAAACGCTGCATCAGATATCTTAAAAAGTATTAATCAATTCAAATATTATATTTATTATAAATTAAATACCAAAAAAAGGCTGATTCATGTTTGAATTTTCCGTTCGAGTAGCTAATCATCGATTTCTGCCCCGTCTTCATTGCAGATGTCTCCCTGTATGTATGCTAAAATTTCGTCTGTGCATTCCTGTGAGGGCTCGTCAGTCATTGCGCATCGCAGTTTCTCCATATCACGCAACTTGCAAACCTATGAAATGATTGGCAAGATTAATTCTGTTTTCTGAAATTAGCATTAAATAAACCATTTAAATATAGGTTTTGTTAGATATTCGTGGTAAATCGGTTGAGGGTACTGGTGGTAGAATCTCGGATTCATAGGATCCCATGATCGAGACTCGATTTCACCAAAATATTTGTGATATATATTATAATTAGTTTCTTTAAATCTTTCATCGTGAGTGAAATATTCAATTACTTCTTCTCTTCTATATGACGTTGAAATATGGTGAGTCTTACCGTTGTGATGTGACCATAATTTAACACTAGAACTAACAATGTTGAATGTGTATCTAATTTCACCACATCCGTCAAATCGACGTGTTTTCTATCATGGCCTTCATTGTAATTTTTTGTAACTTTTCATTGTAGTTTATGTAAATAAAAGAATATAATTTAACAACAATAACATTTAATATAATAATTCATTAATTATTAATAAATGAAACCAAGAAAAACAGTTTGTACTTGCATTTATAGGATATTCAGTTAGAGCTTTTAATTCCAAACTGAATCATAATTGGTATAGAAGATCCCATTAGAAAGGCTGCGGGCCATTCAATATAATTCCATATGAAAAATGTAATTAAATATTTTAGGTAATGTTTGAAAGCTATATATAAACGAATGAAAATACTTATTGATGCCATCATTGCATTGATGATCTATAAAATATTATAAACTTTGAAATACCTAAAGGTGTCATTTTGACGGGTCTTGGTATAAATAGTTATAGGTCATAGAGTCGAAATTGAATAGGAATATGTAATTTTTCTTTTGTTTCATTAAATATTGTCATAAAGATATCAAAATCAAATCAAAATGTTTAAGCAAGAAATTTCAAAAACCGTCAAAATGACGGTTTTCATAGTTCTAAAAAGTGTTCTAGTTCTTGATAGTTCTAAAAATTCTTCTAGTGTTAAATTCTTGAAGCTTACTTAGTTAGCTTCTGGGGACATTAATATCGCTTATCTTAAAAAAAGCACAATTTATTAAAAAAAAATGACTCATTAAAAATTTACTTCTATTAACAACAATTCTTAGCAATAAATTATAGTTATATAGATTTTATTTTATATTTATCTCGAATTTTCTAGCAAGAGTTTTCGAAATCATATGGCATAAAATGTGTCCTACATTTTTTACATGTCTTATTTGGTTTTATAGTTTCATTTTTAAATCGTTGAAATCTTTCATAACTAGAATAAAATTACTATCGAGATGATTGAAAAGAAAAAAAGACAAAATATTATGAAACACTCATGAGAATTTATTTTTATAGCCCGCAATCGCAAGATAGTACCTCTTCGATGTGCATCTTAATGACTTTATTTCGTCACGTACAAGGTTTGATTTAAATAACTCAACTCAACGATTTCTAGAAGAAGAAAAAAAAACACAACCGATAATTTTCTGAAATTCTTTCCGAATCCTTTTTTGTAAATATTAGTTTCATTAAAATTCATTTCTTACATCTGTGAGATTTATTTTGCTTAGTTCCATATCAATTTTAAAAGATTCTGATGCAAAAGGATTAAAAGAATTTGATGTTCGAGCATTTTATTAATTAGAGAAGTTTTATGTATAGCATTTTATTGATACTAAATGCTGATGCAATTTATTTCGTTATATGATTGGTGTGCCGGCGTCCTTGCATGGTAGCGCATCTTCCCAGTGATCTGGGCGTCCCCGGTTCGGGCATGGTTGTTCTTCATCTGTATTCTATCTGTGAGGTGTGTGAATGTGCCCCCCCCCCCTGTAAAAAGGGGTTGTGTAAGCGAATGCGAGAGTGTCATCTTCATATGAGCTAGAAGTCAGACTTCTGCCCTCGGGTGCTCAGAGGTCTTTACCCTCAGAAGCTACTGCACCTCCTTTCCGTGGTAATGCGGACACGCCATCATCATCATATGATTGGTGTAAGTTTATCGATTCAGTTATTAAGTTATAAATCTAAAGCTAAGTGAACTCATACATAGTTTGGAATATGAATACTGTAACAGGAAATATTATGAAGTCCTATAATTTTACATTGTCTTATAACAAGTTGTGATATTGTGTCTGTTTCTATTGTGCCTTGGGAAATGGATGCGGTTATTATATTGGTGTGGTTTCATCATACAAATATGAATTAAATTAATATTTACTACAGATTATAGATTAGAATTAAAGTATTACAAATAAGATTCCTCGACGGTCAAAGCTCTAACTGACACGGAAATGATTTAGTCTCTTGATTATTTCTTCTTCAACAAAACAGTTATTCTTGTATGTAATTTTCCATTTTTATAAAAAAAAATTTAATTAACTTGAAAATATGGGACTTTTAGTATCGAAGTTCATAAAAAAATGTTTCAAGAAACCCATTATCACATAAAAACTTAAAAATTTTATATGTTAAGTACCCCTTTCAATTTTATTACAATAAAAACGTATGATACACATTTTCGTAAAAACTATTAGTATATTATTTTCTACATTTCTAAAAATGCTGCTTGTCGTATTATCCAAATTTATCAAGAGGAAGTGTATGTGCTATTTATGAAATATAACATTTATAACAATCTAAATAAAAAAGTAAATATCTTATAATTTACATAAAATTGAATCAATTTTCAAAAATACGAGGAGTAAGTTAAAAACTGATTTAAACCACTTTCGGTGGAAAGACGTGTTGAGATGCGTTTGTCACAGAATCACCAGATATGCTACACACATCAGTAGGTAATTATTACAGAAGTAAAAAAAGATGTCCAAAAACAAAACTTGGGACGCGAACCTGTGAATTTCTTGCCACCGCAAATAGTTCAATGCTAAATCAAAGATGATTGTTATTTTTGAATTGTAGCTAAACAAAGCTAAAAGTGAAGCAATCAATGATTGGATTTTAGATATTTATGGATGAAGAGCCAGAATTGTCTATGCCGTACCAAGACACGTGGCATGCGATTGAATAACAATTAAAATTATTTCCTCCAGGTTAAAAAACTGATTTAAAAAATTTCTTAAAAGAAGCATTTATAAAAACAAACAAAGCTATAAATAAGAGCAAAGTCTATGGCTAAAACAAAGTTTGTTTTTTTTTTTAAATTTTTTAAAAAATGGAGTTAATAGCTCTTAAAAATTCGAGAATATTCCGGTGATGTCCTTCAACCAGTTCATGCAAATGTAATGATGATGAATTAAAGAAATACATAAGATACAAATTAAATTTACGACATTCAATTAAAATATGTATAACTATAAGGTTAACTTTACAATCTGGGCACATCGGTACCCTCCCGCCAAACAAAAGATGTTTGTGAGTTAGAATCAATCATCGAAACTTGCAGTGTATAGCAGCAAGTAATGTATTCCTTCCATATATTTGCAAGCCTTTGTATTCTAAGGAACAAGGAATACAAAAGCAAAGAAATTCAATTTTTGAACAAGGAAACAATGTTCTGCAATGCAGCTTTTAAATTTAAAAACTGAATTGCAGAACATTGCTTTTTGTCAGTCCTGTTGAACCCATTGTTCTCATTATACATCTTTGAGGAATAAACACCGTAGTAGGAGTAAAATCGTTCTCGTATTGTGAGGAAAGACTCCCATTAATCTCCACACTTCTATTTTGAATTAGAGGGAATGAATATCTATTACTTATAAATGCACATGAATGCGCAATCGCGTTTATTCATCAAGAGAAAGAACAGAAATGTCTCCAATACAATGAATTTTCTGTTGCGTGATCGTATTATCACAAATTTGACAGTTATTGCGAACCCAATCGTCTAATTTTGACTAGAACTATGTCTTTGGCTAATATGCAATATATTTTTTGTTTAACTATTCAATTTTTCTCATTTATTTTTGCAGTTTCTTTGCAATTGTTTCTGCCAATGTCACATCATTGAAAACATCACTACTTACCTTGGGATCTTCTTCTTTGCAATTCTTATGACCTATTTCCCCACTTTCTTTTAATTCTGAAACAAAATCAAAAATTAATTTGAAAATTTCATTCAATTTACCAAATTTTACAATATAAAATTTCAATAAAATAGATTTTAATTTCAGATATCTTAATATTTGAAAATATATATATCTTTTTTTTCCATTAAAAAATTATTTTATTAGTGAATTATTAATGCATAGTTATAAAATTAGAATTTGTTTTGAATTGATAAAGAGATCGAGTCTCTCCTACAATAAAAAGTATACTAATCATTTATTTAATTGCATGTTCTTTCGAAGTTTCATATAAAAAATCTTTCGATATTTTAAATGTAGAAAAGTTGTATTTCTTAATACAATTAAAGTCGTTTGTGATTTAAATTCTGTTTATTATACGTTAATCGAAACACTTCAATATAAACACTTAGGGAAAAATGTGTATTTACAGCGAATCTACATTGAAATATGATTTTTCTGCAATTGATCAAATAACTAAAAAAAAAAAAAATAGTGGAATATCGGACCGATAGGAAATTTTTAGTTTAAGACATGTTACTTGTTTAACGACATCTATATAGACTGCTACCCTCATATCGATTGACAAAATAAAGAACATGGATACTTCAAGAATAGGTCACCAACTTAAGATATTTCTGCATTCTTTAGCTGGACAGCATCTAGTATAATTACTATGTTAAGTTCTCTATATTTTATTAATGCTTGCCGAAACATGAAGCTACTAGAAGAGAATTTCTATACTGAAAGATTATCAAAATAACTTCAAAACTCCAAGGTAATTGCTGGCTGAGATTAACACTCAATAAAAACTAATTCAGTCGTTGCAAAGCAATGAATTATTCAATCTTCTGTCTGGTGAAGTCCTCTTTGATGTTCTGTTTCGGGATTTGCTAAATCATAATAATATTGCAATGCCAATGTGACATGGTCTGTCCAATAGCTTTTGCACCATTCTTAATCTAATCAGACTTATGATCATATTACAATAATGTATTTTCCCTTTTAATAGAAGTTCTAAGAACTATATTGTCATTAATGTGTCTAGTAGAACTTGGGAATTGCAATCAGGAAGTTCGAAAAATTGTATTATCATTAAAGTGTCAAGGGATTAGTAGCGCTTGTGAATTGCAATTTAATATTTTGGAAAGATATTTCGTTGATGGGCATTAAAACCATTTATATATGTTAACATTCGGATTAATACTGGAGTCTATTTTACTTGGCGCAGTATGGCCAGACATGGCTCTTGTACAATAAAACTCCAAATAACAAACAACCAATACTGTGGTCTATACTTCTATTCTGGACGACCAGACAACTTCTACGAGAAGAGGGTCTTATCAAATCTTTCTACCGAGACAATAGAAACTATATTTTTCATTATTCTCTATGAAATTTATTGTGCAGAAACTAATCAATAAGAAACATGGGATACCTTGAATATAATACTTTTCTTGGCATCTCAGTCAAGAAAACTGTTATCATATTTGGAGCTTCGCCAATAATGGAATTGGAAACAAATTGATAAAAGCATTGACAAAAAATAATATAAGTATTATCCAATACATATTAATAATATGCATCGTGAAATCTAATTTCTGACAAAGTGCATGGGATGTAGTCAATATTTCGATAAGAGTCAATATCTTGCATTTTTCTGAATATTTATATTTGATAATTAAATTAGAACTTTTCATCATTTGGATATTTAATATAAACGAAAATTTCAATGTTAAATAGTTGCAACTTACCACGATGTTTGGTTCTTATAAATCCTGCCTGAACCCCAGAGGTTGGAAACTTATCAGAAATATAAGGAGCGGGGCCCCGAGACCTCCTAGATCCACCCAGCCCCCCTTTAGGCTTTCCCCACTCTTTACAGCAGACACCCTGTGTTCTGCGCCGAGCCCTACCTTGGGTATGAGTTAACACTACAGCAGTAATACCACAAATAAAAGCAATCACAAATAAACTCATACTCAAATGCCAATCGGTAAAATGATGTAGAATTATTTTTCATTCTTCTTTTATATAACCGGAAATCCTGATAAATGCTGACATGCGTATACTAAGCCAAGCCATTCATTGGTAGATATTTATAAAATTTTCCAGCAGGATATTTACCCAAAAATTTGATGCAATACTGAATGTTTTCCTCTTTACAAAAATGAATCTGTTTCAAGGGTTTACAGAATTTAAATATGGCATTTATTTCCCTTTAGCCTTGTATAGGGCGGCTGTTTTTAATTGTTGGAACACACGTGATTTATAAATCGAGCAGTTGTCAAGGAGGAAAGTATCAGTAGTCCATACTGTTATTTCTATTTTTTGTTTGTAAGGGAGTTGACAACATGAGGAAAAAAATCGTATCAATTTTGGTTTACTGATGGATCAATACATGCTCATGTGTCATGCCATGATTGTGATCCTGAAAACTTTTGTTCATCTTCTCTATAGAAAAATTCAGAATTCACAGATTTCATTTAACTTGAAATTATATGTTACACGACATGTTTTGGATATTATATGGTGTGATATATATTTATCATATGCATTAAACACTAGTAAAATTGCTTCCATTACTTTTATTTTTAAATTTATATGTCGAATATTTGCATATTTCGATTTATATTGAAGAACCCGAATGTACTTAAGAGTTTCGAAAGAGGAAAATTGAGTTTCTGCTTTGTAATAAATTGTTATTAGTGCCTTCTTTAAATGTCACTGGTGGCTGACAATGGACTTTCCGTTCGAACCACGTTAGTCACTGGTCACTGGTTTTGTACTTTATGTTCAGTAACTCTAAACACACAAAATGTCTTTCTTTCAAGATATCAAGTTCGTTTCTTTTCAGTTATAAATGACTGATCTTAACATACTTTTAATATATATATTAATCTGGATATCAGAATATAACGCAACTAAAAGTATTAAATCTTATTGCAAGTTTTCATAGATTTCTAGTTGCCAGAATATCAAAGAAACCTAATATCGCGGGTTCGACGAATATATAACCAAATAAGGCATGATGTGTTAATGTGTTAAATTATTTAAAAATTACTGCAATAAATCAATTTAATCCTAAAGAGTAATCTCAATACAGATTTGAAGGTAAATAGACACATAAATCACAAAATTAGTTTTAAATGCAATTTAAAGAATAAAATATGAATCAAGATTAATGAATGAAGTAAAAAAAATTCTACAAATCAAAAAGTTAGCTAATAACGATGTATTAAAATCATATATTATATGCACACAAATACATGTTGCTCCATTTTAGTAACATGAGAACCAAATAAATTACATTTTTTATGAATGAATTAATTTTTTATGCAGAGTCTTCAACAAAAGAAATCTCTATAACTCGAATATTTACCATCTCATTTCCACAAAACTGATGTTAATGAAAATGGCTGAAAGGAATAAATGTATTTATATCGAAAAACCTGCTAACCTGTTCAATTTACAATGGTCACTAATAAATATTTTGGATTTCTTTTAACATTCAAACAGGTAACTTTTTTTTTCTATATGTATCAATCTTCATTCCAAAATTCCGAATAGCTCTAGAGATACAGTTAATTTGTCTGCTATAAGCTCCAATTGAAAAGCGCCAACCCACTAAAGATCTTCCCTTAAGTAAATCTCAAATACTAATTTAAATATATTTTATTCTTGCACGATACTGGAATTGATAAGCATAATTGAGTTTTAAATTTTGATATCATTTTTGTGCATGATCTCTTTTGTAAGAAAATGAATTTTTAAACAAATCTTGTATTTGGCGTAGCATGACCATAAATGACTTTTACGCCATCAAATCAAATCAAACCAAACACCTATTTAACAAACTCATTTCCTTTTTTTTTTTTTTCCACTGAGAAATCGAAAAATTAACCAAAAATGATTCTGATTGATTTTTTAACATGAAACTTCCTTTTCAATTTTTCCCAAATATGTCTTCTATTATAGAAAATTTAAGCATTTAATCACTTTTCAACATATTTTAGATCCTATCAGTTAGATTCTATCGATCTATTTTATTTCAGTAAGATGGAACTTTTTACTGTGGAAAAAAATGCATTTTTACCTCCAGTAATTTTAAGAAAATTTTTCCTTCATCGGCAAAAAAACTAATTCGTTTAATGATATTTTAAACTAATCAATTTATCAGCCTTTATTATTGGAAAAAAATTTTATTTTCTGGTAGCGGCGATTGAGAATCGGATAATTCATTACGAATTTGATAATAATATTATACATTTGATTTAAAATTTATTCAACAATATTTTAATTAAATCAATAGAATATGTAACTTTAGGACTTTAAATTACAGAAATAAAGGAAATTCCCAAGGAAAATTTGAATGGTGTTGTTTGGTCGAAATAACTCTGTAGGGGCGATAAAACAATTCAACACAGGAATTATTAATATTTTTTATTTCACTAAAATTATATTTATTCTCTCGTATATGAAATATTCAAGATAAATATTAAAATCGTCGAATGATTTTAGCCCGTAAACTAATTAAAAATTCGTGCTTTACTTCCCTGATATAATAAGATTTTTTTAAAAATAATTGAAATTCATCCATTTGTTTGCAAAAATGAAATGAATTTAAACTATGAAATTTCATTTATGGTTTTTACACAAAAAATGCAGTATCTTACCAACCTGAATCTGAAAAAAAAAATGAATGAGAAAAGTCATTAAGACTGGTGAAATTTGGTTTAAATTTTTTCATAAAGCTTGGAAATCTATATTATATTTTAGGCCTTCTATGCCAAAAGGCCGATTACCAGTTAGACTATCAAAAACTTAGTATTCAAATGAGATTATTTAGAATTGCGACATGATGGATATATGAAATTTTGGTATGTAATTTTGACATTAAACCTGTAACCTTGTGTCAAATTTTTGATTTAATCATCTAATATCTGAAAAATGACTTTATTAATATAAAGTAATTAAAGCATGTAGCAGTTGCATTACTCTTATCTTCTCTTTTGGATACTAGATGGTGATGCCTGATTAGGCCATCCCATATGTCATCCCATAGTGCATTGCGATTGTAATTAAAATGAGATGTGATGCTGAACTGTGAAGCCGCTCGCGTGAATGTCTTGTCTTTCTTTTAGTGTATGTTTAAGTGTGTGAATGTGATTATTAAAGAAATGTTTCCAACAATATTCGTCCTGTTGCTTCCTGCACAGATCATAATAATCTGCATTCCACCACATTGGCGCCCAATGTGGGGCCGATCGCATGAAAATCTTTCTTCCACTACATTGGCGCCCAACGAAAAAGAAATTTTAATACGTTCGTCTGACACAGAATAATTTTTTCCACTCCGGGGCAGGTTCATCATTGTGTTCCCTTGAAATGATAAAACTAAAGTGAAGTCGTCCCGACCATCACAAGAAAAGTTTCCCGCCACCACATTGGCGCCAACGAAAAAGAATTTCTGATGAAACGGAAGTGAAGTCGTCCCGACGATCACAAGAAAAGCTTCCCGCCACCACAAGCATTATTTGTCTTTTTGAATATTTTAAACAACAATATTCATATGCATTACAGAATCAATATGCGTACTTCCATTAGGATAATCATATTAAAAAAGAGAAAGCAAAGGAAGAAAGGATCAAATAGCTATGAATTTCCATATGAACTTTGTTATATTGGACCTTCCTTTGCCACTCCAATTAAAGACACAAAATTATTTTGCGCCAACTGGTTTTTTTTTTCAGGGTTACAACAGACACCCACGATATAGCTGCCCATATCATGACAGATCCACCTTCATGCTTGAAAGCTGGAAGGAGACAATCACGATCATACACTTGTGCAGGTGTCCTCCAGAAGGGCACTTTTAACATTTTCCTGTATTTAAAAGAGGCGGGTTTTATCAAAGAAATTTGAAATGTTTTTTTCCTTGTCGTTGTTCTTAATTTGTAGTTGTCTTTATTAATAACAGATTATAAACATTTTAAACAAAGTTTTAAGACGTAACACTAAAGTTTTCATCTAGTTGCGGCGCAGTTTATCCAGAGAATGGATCTTGCGCTAGTATAATATTCACTCACCACTCCAGAAGGGCACCTGTCCTGTTGTAGGGAACACGATTCGTGAAACCATATTACTTTCTTCCACTTATCAATCTACTAGGTTTAGTGAGTGTGATTCCATTGTAGATGAAATTTACCATTAACATCTGTGACAAGTGGCTTGGGAATTGCTGCTCTGCCATATATGTTCTGTTTATGAAGGTTTTTTCTAACTATAATCACTCACACTAGAGAATTCAGATGGGTATCGAGCTCTGCGGTAACTTTTTCTGCAGTTACTCGCTTTTTAGACATTACAATCCTCTTTAATATCCGTCGGACTCTTTTATTGAGCTTCTCTTTCCACTCACTATTTTGCTTTGCCGAGCTTGTCTTCCGGAGCTGTGTGTATACTGTCATGACTTTAGACACCATACCTCTACAAATGCCTAAAAGTAGGGATGTTTTGGTCACACTTGCTCCACCTAGACGGGCTCCTGCAATTTGACGTCTTGAGTAGTCTGACACGCTTTTGAAAAAACTCCAAGAATTACAGAATTTCTATAAAGCTTGCACATACTACCAGAATATATACATTGTTATAAATAAAAAAACTGGTGACTCTTATTATATTTCAATGCTTTCGAAGAGCATTAAAAATGTCACTTTTATTCACAGATGTTTCCATTATTTTGATAATCACCTGTACTTATTTTTAATAAAAAATGAAATTTCTCTTTATTTCACCTTATTTGGAAATTACACAATAGCGATATTATAATTGCAGTTAATCCTCATATATCGCTACGGACAGGTCAATAGAAACCGAAATAATATTTAGTCCCTCAACAAAAATATTTGTCAAGGCGTCACCGCACGACAGTGTGAATTTTTCAATTTCTTTAAATGTATCAAAAATATTTTTTTAGATATGCATTGCTTGAGTTTCTCAGCTTTACTGTCATTTAAAAATTTTACCATGTTGCAATTTTTTTTTATCAAAGTAGTACAAAAATTTGTAAAACCATAATAAGTTTTATTTACGAATTTATTTCATCCATTTGTGTAGTAAAATTTTCTTTTTATTAGCCTAAAGCATTTAAAGAAGTGTTATAATTTCTGAGGTGTTGGCAAAAGTGTTTATAATTCATCTTTATAACAACATTTGATGCGTTTCTTTTCAAAACCTTATGATGAATTTATTCGTCGGGTGTAATAAGTAGTGACAATTTGCAGTTTGAATTACAATTTTAGAAAAAATCTCAAATATATTCGTAAATTTCAAGATGTTTAGAATATTTTGAGAGCGAATCGAAATCAAATGAACAAATAAAAGATTGTTATACGTTGTACCATGCCTTTGCTCAATACTATTCTCTAACAGCAAATTAACATAAGAAATTAAATTTTTTATGCTTCTTTTCGTTCCTATGAAAAAAAATGTATGTTAGTTTAAGTAAATAAATAAATGTGATTGATGAAATCAAAATCATCTCATTGCATCAGGATTCCATATTACACATAATCTGTGTTTGACAAATACACTCATCATCGCTAAATTTTTTCGATACAATTTAGATACACATTTTCTGAAGTGGTCGAAACGGTTAACTGGTTAACTTACGACAACTCTTACAATTTATAATTATTGTTTACATTAGCATAATGCTAAATTAATATAAGAATTAAATTGCGCTTAATTAAAAATACAATAATGTATAACATCAACTGAATTATTTAAAATCATGGTAATTATAATAAATTATGAATTAAAGCTTTCATTCATATCAATTCTATATGAATAATAATTTCTATGTGAATTAAATTATTTGAATTAAAGAGTAGATTCAAACTTACCGCGATTCTTTGCTCTCATAGATTCTGCCATAGATTCACAAGCTGGAAACATGTCATAAAGAGATTTTGGCCCCCATGGTCCACCATGAGGTCCACCATGTGGAGGCCCACCATGAGGACCACCATGTGGAGGCCCACCATGAGGACCACCATGTGGAGGTCCACAATGAGGACCACCATGTGGAGGTGGAGGGGCAAGGACAGAAGCTGACAAACAACAAAACAGCGTAACGATTATTAAAAAATTCATGGCTGCTTTGGAATCAGTGCAAAACCTGGAAAGTTATTTCTACTTCATCGTTTTTATAGTCGATATTAACGTCAAATGGAGCTCATTGGCGACGATTTACAAAGAAACCTAAAGAAGGAAGTTCAGAGTTCGTCACGTTTGCGTGTTTGCATGCTTTTTAAAAAAGAATCAGTTTGAAAAATATGAAGAACTGAATGTGATATTTACGTTTCATTGTGTTTGATTCCGCATGATATGCATGTATTCGCTGGATTTGCTGCAAAAAAAAAAAAAAAAAAAAAAAAAAAGCAGCTGCAAAAAACGTAAAATGTGTACGCAGTTGCTTTTTTTCCCCTTATAGCAAGATGAAAGTGTTTCAAAACAAAATGAAAGGGGACATTTTTTTTTTTTTTTGGTTCTTGATATTAATATTCAATCTGCATTTTCGCATAGTCTTAAAAGTTTAAAAAAGTGAAAATAACGTCTTTTATTGATTTCATTTAAAGCTTTTCATTTATATAAAACTATTATATAATGAAAGTTTATATAACAGCATTTAATTTTTTTTAATTTATAAAAAGTATTTATTTAATTTTTTCATTTATATAAATAAAACAGTTTTTATATAACAACTTTTAAAACTTGTAAAATTCATAAAAATAATTTAATTTTTTTTTTCATTTATATAAAACGATATTTTAACTTAACTATCGCTTTTCATTGACCGCTTTGATATATATAAGCATTAATTCAAATTTATATAAAAACAGTATTAATAATTCTATAAAAAATCATTGCAATAAATTTTTATCTTTTTTTAATTAACTTCATTCGATGTAAAAATATAGCAATTAAATCTTTTTTTCGTGTGTTAGATCATTTTGGCGAAAAAGGAAGAGGTAACTTTTATGTCTTGCCCATCCAGAAGACGTTGATCTTTAAAATCACATCTCATTTTCTAAAGGAATTTGGCACAATAAAAATTTTAAGAAGCTAATTCATCATATAATAAAAAAAAATAAAAAGTCTTCCATCATGAAAATTGTGAAATGTGACTCGCTGCGGTTTTTACGTTCAATTTTATTGTTTAGCTTTTAATTTAGCTTCGGAACAATGGATGTTCTTTCTTCATTTTTTTCCTTCATTTTCGAATTTTTTCCCCCAAAGATTTGTTTTAAATTTGAACTTTAAAAAAATATTTCAATTTTTGGTATGGGCAATATAATTTGAAATTCAAGGGAAATAAAAGGAATGTTTTTATATTTTTCTCCGAAGTTTATATTTGTTCTCGGTTTTTTTGTCGATTTTTTTTTTTTTTTACTTCTAATGGAATTTGTGCGAGTTTCTTCTTTGTATATTGTTGACTATTTTGAAGTTATGTTAATATTTGCAAACTGTTCCACAATTCTCTTAACAATATCGAGACTTTTTCCAATATTTCAAATTTTGATAATGACTAGATTCACAGGACAAATTTGAATAACTTGAATGGCTTCTCCTCAATAGCCATTTAGAAATTGTTTTTGGAATTTTTCAGTTTTCCCGTGTGTATTCATTTATGTTTCGTAGAATTCACCTCATCCTTACTAATCATTTATTATCTATTTTTCTGCAATTGTAACTTTGGAAATCTCGATAAATCATGTATAACATCACATTTAATTACGTATATTCATTTCAATTTTCTTAATTATTAAATCATATTGTTTATAATGCATCGTTTTTTGATGGCATAGTCAAAAAATTTTATTTCCTATAGCTTGCTCATTTACAGTAGTAATTTTCATGCTGTTAGCGTGTTTAAATAACTGATAGTACAATGCACACGAAATTTCCAAATTTTTCTTACATAGTATTTTTTAAAAATTTCTTTCGTGTTTCTAAAAATTTAAATATAAAATGGGTTTTCTTTCCTTTTTTGATGGTCTAGGATTTAATTTCTATGATTATCGGAACTTAATGTGCTAAAGGTTAATTTTAATTAGATTTTGATTTCAAATGAAAAACGCAATTTTGTAATTAATTTCTGTAACTGTATGAAATATATTAGTGAATTGGAAAACAATAAAAAAGTTTCTAAAATCTTTTTTTTTATTAATGGGCTATAAGAAAACTATGTAACCTATCAAATATAAGGACAAAACGAAATTGTAGTGGAATGAGGTGTTGAAAACCATAAAGATAAAATATTCATTAAAACATAAGAATTAATATTAAATAAAATAAATGTTCATTAAAGTTAAAAAAGACATATTATGAACACTAAAGTATCAATTCACTTGGATTATTTCAACTCGGTTTCATATTTTAAATATATATTGTCAGGATATGTCCTATCATTTCCTTTTATAAGAAGTATACTTAGAAGACTGAGTTTTGCTCGGCAGTTTTTTTTTGTAAAATCACAAAAAAAAACGGCTTCCTTTTTGTGATTTTTTTTTTCTTTTGGCAGTTTGCTTTTTCAGAGAAAATATTTAGATGCGAATCACAATAACTGCACCCCTCAGGGGCTCACCTACTACAGGTGAGTACGGGTGTCCCAATCCCAAGGTTCCCAGGGATCTATACTCCCTTTATGTTTACTCTCCTTTGCGTCTTGTACTGTTGGCTTTCATTCTTCTTTCCCTCGAGGGTAGGCGAGGGAGCTCTCCATGAGAAGCTGTCGCCGCTCTGTTTGTTTCCTGCTTCTCATGGACAGCAAATACTCCCACGTGTTTGCCGTGCGTGGCGACCCATTAGACGGGCGGTGCACTGTGATCCTCGGTGTATCAATCGGCCGGCAGCTATCAACCCGAGTTGATAGTCTGCTAGGGATCAAGTGAAGGGGTCACTCCTTGGGCTTGGCGTTAAGGGTGGTCACTGTCCCCGGGGGCGACTCCCAGCGTATAGGCACCGATTAGCACTAAGGTAAGCGCCGAGGTTGGAACTGTCCAGAGCCGGTGGCTGCCTTTTCTTGTTGGGCTCCGTGGTGGGCAGTGCCATCGGGCCCGAATCATTTTTCATATCGCATGGCTCCCCGCAATAATGGTCCCTTTAGTGGGCATCATATTGTTCCTAAATATTGTTCCTAAATTTTTGTCTATAGACCACCATTTTGATCGATACTATATAATAAAACGAATTTCTGAAGATGAGACGTTTGAAATAGTTTCCCTTTTTTTGGTGCAGAAAGCAATTAGTGCTACAATTGGTGATGTGACGTCAATACGTAAGATGCGTTCTGGCGACTTGCTGATTGAGATTAATTCACGGCTTTATTAAAGGCTTTAGCAACTATACGAATCAAGGTATACCCACACACATCTTTAAATGCAAAAGGTGTTATTACATGTGGAGAGATTTTATACTTGACTGTAGATTTATTTACTGAGGAATTAAAATCTCAAGGTGTCACACATGTCCGCCGTATTACCATGCGACGAGATGGGCAAACTCTTGAGACTAAACATCATGTTCTTACTTTTATGTCTCCTAAACTCCCGGATTACATATATGCAGGTTACATTAAGCTTCCTGTGAGGCCATATATACCAAATCCACTCAGATGCTTTAAATGTCAGCGGTTTGGGCATTCGAAAGCAAACTTCCGTGGGACCGTCACTTCTGCCCGATGTGCTGAGAAAGGGCATGAGAGCCAGGATTGTTCAGCACCAGAGAAGTGCGTGAACTGTAAAGGCGAACATACGTCCTTCTCCCGCTTATGCCCACGTTGGAAAATCGAAACACGAATTATAGCAACTAAAATTAAAAAGAATATTCCATATCCTGAGGCTCGAAAGAAAGTTCTTATACAAACACCCTCCCCTGGCGTAAGTTACGCATCTACAGTATGGAAAAACTTCTGTGA
Source organism: Argiope aurantia (assembly GCA_026543865.1). Classification (NCBI taxonomy): domain Eukaryota; kingdom Metazoa; phylum Arthropoda; class Arachnida; order Araneae; family Araneidae; genus Argiope; species Argiope aurantia. The sequence goes on along the minus strand of JAPMOR010023212.1, from coordinate 11,938 downwards.
AAATTGTACCTGTCCCAACTGTGCTCAAAATACCACCGTATGATCTCTCCTAAACAGTCATCTGATTCTGATACAGAAAATCGGTTGGTAACGCACCTGATACTGAACAGCTAGACAAAAGTAAGCGAAAAATAAAGCCGGTTAAATCTCTTGAACTAAAGCTTGCAAAACGTGGGCTGTTGGTTGGTTGGTTGGTTGGATTTTTTTGGCGCAAGAGCCATTTTTGGCCAAGCTGCGCCAAGCATATGGTATGAAATTCTACGAGATTAAAAATAAACAAACATCATAAAATCTAATATAAAGTAAAGAACGCAAATTGGGATGATATAAAATGCTTTCAAAAAGTTAAAATTTCAAATGAAAGTTTGAAAAAAGGTTCACTAAAAAATTGTTCAAAAAATTTAAAAATAAAAGACGATAGAACAACAAAAGAAAGTATTAAATGTAAATATAAAATCCAATGGTTCTTAAAAATTTAAAAAGTTTTGGGTGATGTTTTTCACCCACCAAATCCTGTAGAGTTAATGATATTGACTTAAAAAAGTGTAATCGATTCGAGTTAAAACATGGGCATTCAATTAAAATGTGCTTGATAGTAAAATCAGCTTGACATGTTTGGCACACTGGCGCCCTTTCACCAAAAATGAGGTGCTTGTGCGTGAAGCGAGTATGTCCTATACGGAGGCGGGTCAATTTGACATCTTCCTCTCGTATAGGTAGAATGGGCCATAATCCAATGTTGGGTTTCACGTCATGCAATTTATTATGAATCTGCAAATCCCACTGGTTTTGCCAAATTTTAAAAATATGACTATTGAAGGACTTCTTCACATCAGTGTACGGAAGTCCTTGGTTCAAGGTAACCGATGCTGATTTTGCAGCAGTGTCCGCCCTTTCATTGCCAGCAATGCCCACGTGACTTGGAATCCAACAAAAATTAATTTGGAAGTCCTCATTCTGCAAGAGACGTAAAGTGCATAGAATACGGACAGCAATGGGATGTATTCGACTGTGATAATGAGAAAGGGTTTCCAGTGCACTCATGCTATCGGTATAAATTATAAATTTCCTTTGAGAAGAATACGAAATTTTCTTTAAAGCACAGAGTATTGCTAATAGCTCAGCAGTAAATACCGAGGAAAAGTTATGCAGACGGTAGCTAAATGTATCGGATGAAAGTACTGCGCCACAACCAACATGCCCATCGGACTTTGAACCATCTGTATAAATTGGAAGGAAAGAAGAATACCGATAGCGATGATATAGAAAGAGTTGCTGAAAAATAATAGGAGCAGTTAATGACTTGTCAAATCCTGTAAATGGATTCAGAAAAGGAATTTGTGGTATATCCCAAGGAGGGAAGCAATAATCAATAGATTTAATACCAATATTATCAAAGTCGAAGTCTTGTAAGAACCTTTTGACTCTCTCATAGAAAGGCATAATGTGAGAGGGCCGAGCATCATAGAGTCTGCGAAGGCTAACCGGCAGTGTTATTTGACTTATAGGATGTCTTGGAACAGATTTTGATCGGAAATAATACAAGGCAGATATTTTTTGGCGCCTTAGGCAAAGAGGTAGTTGGTTACAAATAACATGCAAACTCTCTACAGGAGACGTGCGAAATGCACCAGAACAGATCCGCAAAGCAGAATGGTGAACGGTGTCCAACCGCCGCAAAACAGAATTTCGGGCCGACCCATACACCATACACCCATAGTCGATACGGGAAAGGATGACTGCTTCATAAATTCGCAGTAGGGAGGCCCGATCGGCACCCCAAGATGTTCTGGAAAGTACCTTTAAGATATTTAATATTTTTTCACAGCGCGTCCGCAGGTATAGGATGTGAGGCAAGAAGGTCAATTTCCGATCAAAGATAACTCCCAAAAATCGGGTCTCATTCACAATTGGAATAATTGTACTTCCAATGTATATAGCGGGATCTAAATGCACGTTTCTCTTTCTGCAGAAATGGATGCACTGACTCTTCTCAGGAGAGATTCTGTGGCCGTTGTTATCGCACCAAGCCACCACATTGTTTACGGCATTTTGTAGTTGTCGTTCAATTAGATTCATATTACTCCCTTGGCAGGAGATCTGCAGATCGTCTACGTAAAGTGTTCCATGAACAGATGTCGGTAAAATCGATAAAACTTGACTCATATGAATTATAAAGAGTGTCACACTGAGGACACTTTCTTGAGGAAGTCCCTCAGATTGGATAAAAGAATCAGAGTAAAAATTAGCAACCCTAACTCGAAACGTTCTATGTGTCAAAAAGTTTTGCAAAAATATGGGCAAATTTCCTCTAAACCCAAATTTAAAAAGGGTGGAAAGTATACCATATCGCCATGCACGGTCATACGCTTTTTCGATATCAAAGAATATTGAGACAAGGTGATTCCTCCTGACAAATGCGTTGCGAATTTCGGTTTCCAGCAAAACGAGGTTGTCAAAAGAAGACCGACCTCTACGGAAACCACTCTGCAATGGGGAGACGCATCCTTGTTTTTCCAATTCGAACATTAAACGAGCATTGACCATGCGCTCGAAGGTCTTGCAAAGGCAATTTGTCAACGCAATCGGCCTGTAATTCAAAGGGTTCGATGTATCTTTACCAGGTTTTAAGATTGGAATCACAATAGCTTCTCGCCATTGTGAAGGGTACTTCTGTTCAGTCCAAATTCTGTTGAAAAGTATTAACAGATTGAACAGGGAAGTAGTATTCAAATGGCGAAGCATGTTATATGTGATTCCATCTGGTCCAGGGCTCGAATCATGGACATGAGACAATGCCAATTCCAGTTCATACATTCTGAATTCAGAGTTATAAGGAAAGGCACTTTGAGTATTAAAACGCAGTCGCAACCGTTCTGCGTGATTCTTAATTGCCAGAAAAGCTGGAGTATAAGAATCTGTTGCAGAAACACGTGCAAACGCTTGGCCGAGAATATTAGCTACATCTATGGGGGCGGAATGCATCAGATTTCCTGTTTTTAATACAGGAATCGAAGCTTCACGATAAATACCATTAGCAGCCTTTACCTTTTTCCACAGCAGTTTACTGGACGTCCTGCATGTAATGGATGATACAAAATTAACCCATGCTTCTTTTTGGCTACGACGCCGAGTGCGACGAGCTAGCGCTTTGGCTCTTTTAAAAGCGATCAAGTTCTCTGTTGTAGGGTACCTTCGAAATATATTCCAGAGTCTTTTTTGATTCTTATAACTATAGTGACAGGCTTTGTTCCACCATGGTCTTCGAAATTTTCTTAGACGTGGTGAACTCTTTGGAATAGTGGAAGTTGCGGCACATATTATACTATCAATAACATTTTGAACTGCTTCCGAGATGTCTGATGTTTTCACCATTGTCTCTGTGATAGCTGCCATTTGAGAGAAAGCAATCCAGTCTGCTCGCTGGAATAAGAAACGCGGAGGACAAAGAGTCGCACCGCCGCTATCAGCATGGCAGACAACAATAGGAAAATGGTCACTATTGTACAAATCAGTACTTACTTCAAAGGTCAAAAATGGCAGGAGTTCTGGAGAACATATGGCCAGATCAAGGCTGTGGAATGTACGTGTGGGTTCATGAAAATATGTTTTCTCATCATTATTAAGCAAGCAGAGCGAGTTGTTGGAAATAAATTGTTCTATCTGCTGCCCACGAGTGTTTGAATTATCAGAACCCCACAAAGTACTATGGCCATTGAAATCGCCAAGTAAGATGAAAGGTGAAGGAAGCTGGTCCACTAAGTTGTTGAGATCCTGCTGACAGATGACATCATGTGGCGGTATATAAACAGAACAGACTGTGACCAATGTTCTTGTGTGAACCTGCACAGCCACAGCCTGTAGAGATGTGTGTAAAGTAAGAGATGTACTGGGATATAAATTGGATGTAAAGATACAGACACCACCTGAATTGCGAACTCCTGTGCCTGCATCTTTCCTAGTACAGTTATAACCATGCAATTTTATTGGAACATTGGGTGTCAAGAAAGTTTCTTGAACACAGAAACAGACAGGATGAAAATTGTTAAAAATAGTCTTGATGTCATTTAATTTTGACCGAATGCCGCGACAATTCCAAGAAAGGAAGGTACCCATTAAGAAAGTTTTGTTGACTGAAAGAGAACTGAATCAGTAATTTGAGTTGGTGAAGTTTCACAACTCATTTCAAGTTCATCTTCATCCTCTTCAGATGGATGGAGTTTGATAAGATCGGGATTTTTGAGCTTGCCTCCAAAAATAGAGGTTAAGTCTCTTTGGACAATACCTTTGTTTGCCATTCCCAAAGCCACAGAATTTCGATTACTGGATTTTTTAAGCTTTGTTGCTAGCTGGTCAGATATCATTTGCTGCGAAAGGCCACGCTTTGAAAGCTTTAGTTTAAGTGAACGCTGAGATTTTGATTTTGATTTACGTTTTGGAGGTTCATTAGCTTCTGGATTGCTGCTTATTGATGGATCTGTGTCAGAATCAGATGGTTTTACAGGATTTGTTTGAATCTCAAATTTGGAACAGTTTTTGCAAGAACAATTCTCACAGTAGGATTGTTTCACTGCAGTTGAATAACTAACGCCCGGTGTAGGTGTTTGTGCCATGATTTTGCGTTTAGCCTCTGGATAGGAAATTTGTTCTTTAGTTTTAATTGTTATAATATCTTTTTCCAATTTCCAACGTGGACATAATCGAGAAAAGGAGGTGTGGTCACCGCTGCAGTTTATGCATTTCTCCGGCGCGGTGCATTGCTGACTGTCGTGTCCTTTCTCTGCACAACGGGGGCAAGTTAGTGTCCCGCGGCAGTTGGTTTTTGAGTGTCCAAATCGTTGGCATTGAAAGCATCTCAGAGGGTTTGGAATGAAAGGCCTCACAGGTAAATTCAAATATCCTGCTTTTACCCTTTCCGGTAAAATCGGGGTTTGAAATGTCAGAACAAGGTGTTTAGTTGGTAGGAGTTGTCCATCCCGCCGAATGATAATACGGCGTACATGTGTCACTCCTTCAGCCTTAAGCTCTTTTGTAATTTCTTCGATCGTATCATTAAACATTTCACCACATGTTATCACGCCTTTCGAAGAGTTAAGAGACGTATGAGAACTAACTGTTATTGGGATTGTAGCCAAAGCTTTCAACTTCAAGATTTGCTTTGCTTGCTGTTGGGAAGCGACTTCGACAAGTAAGTCACCAGAACGAAGTTTTTTGATTGACGGAACTTCACCTAAAGTTCCGGAAACAGCCTTTTCAACAAGGAAGGGGGAAACAGAATGAAAAGATTCTTTCGTTTCAGATGCTCGTTTCAAAATAAAAAAGTGATCAAAATATTTTTCAGTTACCTTTTTAGATACTTTTCGTTGCCCACTGAAGGGAGAAATGTGTTTAGGCCCCATACGATATGAATAGGGTTTCGGGCCCGACGGCACCGCCCACCACGGAGCCCAACAAGGGAAGGCAATTACCGGCTCTGGTCATTTCCAGCCTCGGCATCCACCCTAGTGCTAGCCGGAACGCTCGGAGTTACCCCCGGGGACAGTGACCACCCTTAACGCCAAGCCCAAGGAGTAACCCCTTCGCTTGATCCCTAGCAGACTAACCACTCAGGTGACTAGCTACCAGCCGCTTGATACACCGGGGACCACAGTGCAGCACCCGTCTAATGGGTCGCCACGCACGGCAAACACGTGGGGGCATTTGCTGTCCATGAGAAGCAGGAAGCAAACAGATCGGCAACTTCTTCTCATGGAGAGCTCCCTCGCCTACCCTCGAGGGAAAGAAAAAAAAAGGAGACAGCAGAAGGCGTAGGGGAGAGTAAACGTAAAATGAGTAATGATCGCTGGGTACCTCGGGATTGGGACACCCGTACCCACCTATAGTAGGTGAGCCCCTGAGGGGAACGTGGGCTGTTAAAGAAAGACCTGTCTTCGCAGTTAAAGAAATCAAGCACCAAAAATTCTGTTGAAATGAGACTTGCTAGTAGAGGGTATAGCCCATAAGGACATGACGTCCATTTTGGAGGCTTATCAAATAGTCCCGATTTAAAACTCCATCCTTCTGAGGACCAAGCAGAATTTGACACGAGTTGTGAAGTTTCAGCAACTCCAACCACTGCTCTTAATTCCTCATTTCGAAATAAAATTTCTTAATGGGTACCTTCCTTTCTTGAAATTGTCGCGGTATTCATTCCAAACTTCATGACATCAGGACTATTATTAACAAATTTCATCCCATCTGTTTTTGTGTCCAAGAAACTTTCTTGACACCAAACATCCCTTTAAAATAGCGTGGTTTTAATTGTGTTAGAAAATATGTAGAAACAGGATCTCACAGTTGTGGAGGTGTCTATATATTTACGTCAAACTTGTATCCATGCACAACACTCAGTTTACATAATTCCCTGCAAGCTGTGGCAGCACAGGTTCATGCAAGAATGTTGGTCACAGTTTGATGCATTTATCTTCCGCCTCATGATGTCATCAGTCAGCAAGAACGCGACAATTCCTTCCTTCACCTTTTATCTTACTCGGCGATTACAACGCGCATAGTACCTTGTGGGGTTTAGATAGCCCAAACTCTCTTGGGCGACATATAGAGCAGTTCCTGTCAAATAACTGTCTCTGTCTGATAAATAATAACAAGAAAACTTACTTCCATGAACCCACAAGAACCTTCCATTATCTTGATCTGGCCATCTGTTCTTCTGAGATCTTCCCTTTGCTCAATCTTACAGTCTAAAGTGATCTCTATAATAGTGATCACTTTCCTGTAATAGTTTCACAAAATGACATTAATGAGGTGACACCATGTTCCCCTCGTTTTATATTCCAGCGAGCAAGCTGGCATGCTTTCTCGAAACTTGCAAATATTACAGAGACAATGGTCAGAACTGTGGAAATCTCGGAAGCAGTGCAAAATGTCATTGACACCATAATGAGCGCCGCTAATGAAACCATACCAAAGAGTTCCCCACGTCTCAGGAAATTTCGGAGATCATGGTGGAATGAAGCTTGTCGTGACAGTTATAAGACTCAAAAAAAACATTGGAACATATTTAGAAGGTACCCAACGACAAAAATTCTAATTGCTTTTAAACGAGTCAAAACCTTTGCTCGTAGAGTTCGCCGTCAAAGTCAGAGGGAATCATGGGCATCTTTTGTTTCCTCTATAACATACTCCACTTCCAGTAAAACCTTGTGGAATAAAGTTAAGGCCGCCAATGGGATTTATCGTGAATTTACCATCCCTGTTTTAAATACAGGAGAAGGGAAACATTCCGCCCCATTGAACATATCTAACATTCTTGGCCAAGCATTTGCGAAAGTTTCCGCAATTGATTCTTATAGTCCTGAATTTACGGTAATTAAGAATCGCGCGGAACGATTGCCATTGCGTTTTAATACCAAGAAAGCTTTTCCATATAACTGTAAATTTAGAATGTCAGAACTGGACGCAGTGTTATCTCGCACCCGTGATACCAGCCCCGGGCCAAATGGAATCGTATACAGCATGCTTTGAATATGCCCCATTTGAATAGAATTTCCCTTTCCAATTTATTATTTTTATTCAATAGAATCTGGAATGAGCAGATATACCCTCATCAATGGTGCGAAGCTTTTGTGATTCCAGTGTTGAAACCTGGCAAAGAACCATCAAAACCTCTGAATTATAGATCAATTGTTCTTACGAATTGTCTCAGCAAGATCTTTAAGAGTATGGTTAATGCTAGACCTGTGTTTGAATTAGAGAAGGAAGGATGCATTCCCCTGTTGCAAAGTGGTCTCCGAAAAGGACGATCAACTTTTGATACCATGATCCTTCTGGAGACGCAAATTCGCAATGCTTTTGTCCGGAGGAATCACCTTGTTTCTGTTTTCTTTGATATTGAAAAGGCATATGACCTTACATGGCGATACGGCATTCTTTCTACGATTTTTAATCTTGGTTTTAGAGGAAACTTTCCCATCTTCTTAATGAATTTTTCAGTTTATCGAACGTTCCGAGTTCGCTTGGGTAATTTTTATTCTAATTATTTTATTCAAACTGAGGGTGTTCCACAAGGAAGTGTACTCAGTTTTACACTTTTTAATCTTCATTTTAGTCAGATACTTAATCATTTCCCATCCTCTATTCATGGAAGTCTTTACGTTGATGATCTGCAGATCTCTTGTCAAGGAAGTAATATGCGTTTAATTGAGCTTCAGTTACAGAATACAATTAACAAGCTGGTGCTTGGTGCGATACAAACGGACATAAAATCTCACCCGAGAAATGTGTGCATTCACTTTTGTAGAAGACGGCACATTCACCCTGTATTATATATACGCACTATTACCATACCTGTCGTTGAGGAAATAAAATTTTTAGGGATCTTCTTTGATCGTAAACTAACTTTCCTCCCACATATTCAGTTTTTGAGAAAGAAATGTGAGAAAACCTTGCGCATCCTGAAGGTTCACTCCAAAACAACTTGGGGTGCAGATAGAACTTCCCTCCTCCGTGTTTACCAGGCTGTTATCCTTTCTCGCATTGACTATGGATGTATGGTGTATGGATTTACTCGCTCTAGCCTTTTACGACGTCTAGACACCATCCACCAATCGGCTTTCCGAATTTGCTCGGGTGCCTTTCGAACATCACCCATAGAAAGCCTCTATAATATCTACCACCAGGCGTAAAAAATATCTACTTTATACTTTCTACACGCACAAACTAACTTGAATAATCCATTGGGTGAAATGACACTGTCGGCTGGACTGCGGAGACTCTATGGTGCGCGTCCCTTTCACATACGCCCTCTTTGTGAGAGAATGAAAATACTTCCGAATAATTTGGAACTTAATGATATTACTATTAAATCAGTTCGTTCTTTCCAATTCTCTCCTGAAATTGCTCCAAAATGTTCCTTTTTGAACCCGTTTTCTGGTTTAAATAAAGACACAACAGCAAAAATTGTTTTACAGCAGCTTTTCCACTATCATCGCTGTCAATATTCTTCTTTTGCTCCAATTTTTACAGATGGTTCGAAATCGGATGGACATGTCGGTAGTGGCATCATACTTCCATCTGAGACACTGAACTATCGTTTGCAGAATTGTTGCTCAGTGTTTACTGCTGAGTTGTCTGCAATTTTCTGTGCTCTTGAGAAGATATTGCCAACTTCTCAGGGTAATTTCATAATCTATACTGATAGCATGAGTGCATTGGAGACATTACCCAACTACCATAATCGAATGCATCCGATTGCCATTGATGTATTGTCTCTTTTACGAACTCTTAAGGAAAAGGGATTTAATATTATATCTAACTGGGTACCAAGTCACGTGGGTATTGTTGGAAATAAAGCAGCAGATTTCGCTGCAAAACATGCTTCCTCTTGGCTGTGTTAAAGCATCCCATATAGTGATTTTAAAACAGCCATTTTTTCCCTCCTGCTATCAATATGGCAAGGAAAATGGGATATGTAGACTGAGAAAAAGTTGCATTCAGTCAAACCATCCGTTGGTTTATGGCCTACGATTCCTATACGAGAGCTCGATGTTAAGCTGACTCGTCTCCGTATAGAGCACTCGCGTTTTACGCATAAGTATCTCATTTTTGGAGACAGTGCACCGATATGTCCCACATGTCTGGTCATTTTTAGCATTAAACACATTTTAATAGACTGTTGCTCATTTAGCTCACATAGAATTCGTTTTTTTCAATCGTCATCTTAAACTTTATCAGACTTGGTGGGGGAAACGTACCACCAAAATATTTTCAAATTCTTAAAGGCTATTCGCTTTTTCACGTATATTTAATACATTTTTTTTGTGTGTTTTCGATTTGTTTGACAACTAAAATTAACATTGTGACTTTTACTTTTTACTTCCACATTTAAACCCTCATTGCTCATTTTTAATTTCTGTATTTTATATGTTCATTGTAATTTATTCAACTTTCGCCTTCTCTTGCCGAGGCTGAACTGTTTTATATTTTGATTAATGAAGCATTTTTATGTAGTATAATTTTAAACCATATGCTTGGCTCAGCCTGTACAGATATGGCCCTTGCGCCAAAAAATCTAAAACAACAACAACAAAATAACTGCATTTGTTACTATTGGGTGTGAGCCGAAAGTATTCGTATTCGGACAATGTCATATAGCGCCATCTCATAAAAGTTTTAGGTACCATGAGATTATCATCCTATGGCAACAATGCAAATACCACAAAAATTTACGAGATAATGCCATATGATATTGTCAGTATGAATGCAGATAGGAAAAGGCTCTAATAACTAGTGAGAAGAAAATATTTGTTGTGTGTGTGTGAAATCGCGTGTTTTTTCAGGAAAGACAGCTATATAGATAAACATAGAGAGCAAAACCTGATCTAAATATAAAATTTGATCAAAATATTTAGAGCCGTTTCCAAGACGCAGGAATTATATATATATAATATATACATGAATTGCTCGTTTAAAATTATAAGATACAAAGTAAAAAATCCTTTCATCAAATCGTCAAGAAATTTGAATTCTAGTTTTTAACAGTTTTTCATGTTTTACGTCTTTTTACGCTGAATTAGTAATCGGGCATAACAAACATGTCAACATCATAATCCAAAGCCGCTTTGAGCTAGACGGATGAAATTTTGTGTATACTCTTTATACCAAATTTGTCGATTTCTATCACATTTGTAACTGCTGTTCAGCAACGGTTTGTAAAAACCTCCATGTTTTTGCGGATGCGTAAGGATGGGTTTAATCCATCGAAATAGGGGTGAAAGAAAAGATGAAAAGAGATATTTACATTTACTAGTATCTGATAGGGGAAATACAAGGTCAAAAGGAATACCGGAAATGCATTCATCGTTCCGCGTCTCACCCCTCAATGAAATCATCGAAATGTGGTCATCTCAGAATCTGTTGACGAACAGTAAGTCTGTCTACTCGAGTACGATAACATAATAATGATCGGAGTGACTTTTTTAGGAATTTTTATTTTCTGACAATTGAAAGGATTTTTTAAAGCTTTTTTTAAATTAAGATTTAAACGAAATTCAGGTCTTTTTCTTGAATATTTTCAGAAGGCATTATTGCAAAAATGATTATTATTACGCAATTTTAAATTTAAAAGAAATGCCTTTTATCATGCCAATTTAGTTTTGTGTAATTTTTTCCTGTAAGTTTTTAATTTAAAAAAATCATTTTTCAACAATAGTTCCCATTGTTACGTCAAAATGCTTAAACGTGGGATTTTTCACCATTGTTGAAAGCCTAGGAAGACAGATATTTTTTATCTACGTATTTTAGATGAAAAATAGGGAAGTGAAATTACATTATCTAGAAACAAAATGCGATATTTAGAAAATAGTCACCCAAACAATCGAGGATTTAGTGGCATAATAATGTTAAACTATTCAACTCAATTAGGAAGATTCATATATACAATAAAAGAGCAGTTGAAAAGCTATTTCAAGTACCACTGCGTCACAATTAATATTTTTTTAAAAAAATTATGTTCAGGGAATCATGAATTTCAAGTTATACATAAAAGATTTGATTCTAAACAAATACAACCATTATTTCGGATGAACTAGATGGTCGCCAAAGATGTCCTATTACCAATAAAAGATTTAATTTTAAACAAAGACAACCATTATTTCGGATGAACTAGATGGACGCCAAAGTTGTCCTATTACCAATAAAAGATTTGATTTTAAACAAAGACAACCATTATTTCGGATGAATTAGATGGACGCCAAAGTTGTCCTATTACCAATAAAAGATTTGATTCTAAGCAAAGACAACCATTATTTCCGTTGAACTAGATGGTTGCCAAAATTGTCCTGTTACCATAAAAGATTTGATTCTAAACAAAGACAACCATTATTTCCGGTGAATTAGATGGTTGCCAAAGTTGTCTTGTTACCAACAAAAGCGTTTGTGTGTC
>JAPMOR010023207.1:3688-40135 GCA_026543865.1 Argiope aurantia | reverse complement strand
TTCTGGTTTAAATTCATAACTAAGAATGGGTAAACAATATTAAAATAATATTTAAATTTTAATCTATTTCTGAAATAATATTTTATTTACTGAAAAAAATCAATACATAAATTCACACCTGCTCCAGAAAATCTCCTGGTAAATCATACTGCTTAGTAATTTCAGCCACACTGATTTCCCCAGATTGATGGAGCTTTTCATTAACTTCTTCAGCAAGATGGTCCAAATAGTCACTGAAATATCCAAAAATATATCTTACATTATAAGAATAGATATCATTACATTTTTTTGTCAATTTTATCAGATTATATTAGTTTGAAAAATGTAGCATATGGAATAGAACAAAAATATATACATTATGCCATGATGGTTCAGAACTAGAAGTGCTGCAAAATTATTTTTCAAGAGACTGCAATTAAAAAAAAAAACAACATATTTTACCCATAAGTAACCTAGAATTTTTAATTTCAAAACTATACAAAAAGTTTGTTGCATTTCAGTAACAAGTATGTAATAAAAATTCCTTGAAGTTTTGTTGATAGAAAAAAGATTGCATGAATTTAAAATGATAATTCAATAAATATAAGTATTGGAATCTTCCTCACCATACACTTCTCCATTTTCACACAGTCAGCTTAATAATATTTGTTCAAAATGAATATTAAATACATATGAATAATTTGCAACATTCATCATCTTTTATATGTAATAACTAATAATTATCGACCCCTCTTAAAAATTTAATCTGTATATTGCTTTAGAAAATAAAATTTTTTTTAAGGGACTTCTAACAAAAAAGTGGATATTTATCAAAGCAGATGGGTTTTTATCAGATGGGCAATAGGAATCAAACTTGTACCAATGATGCAGACAGGAAGAAAAAAGAGTGAATAAAGGCAATGTTTAAAGGGAAGTGAAAAAAATGTGCAGCACTCCCTGTCTGCTCTAATAGCAGTTCCCATACCTGCCTATTCCAAGGGAGAAAGGGGTTGCCATTTTCTTCAAATTAACTAATCAGTAGTAAATGCAGTGAGCTGGAAAATAAGTTGCAGAGATCTGCATTTCTCTTTTTTATTCATTCATTTCTTGACTTATTTTTATGTTTCTACATCTTCACTGACCATGGGGTTTTCAGAGTAACAAATAAGGAAAAGGTATCAAAAAAGTGAAACAATAAGAAATTTTGATAAAAAAAAAGTTAAATTTAGATAAGTTTAGAGAATGCAGCAGCTCTGTAGTTCTAATGAATGAACTGCCATTGACTTATTTTGAATTAATAGAACAAAATGTGCATTTAAACATAATGGAAGAATGGAACTACTTTAATTTTGAAGTAAATGTAAAATTCAATTTTGATTATTTCCAGAAAAATTTATCACTGAATTTCTTCAATTATAAAATTTTATTGAAATAAAAAGTAAAACAAGTTATGTCAATTTCTTTAAAAAATCCAAAGTTAAGAACAAAAGTGGTTAAGCTTCATGTTAAATAGTAAAAAGAAAGAGCAGAGAGGAGGAAAATCTTAAAAACATTGCAAAAGTTGATAAATGATAAAAAATCATAAACATAGGCAACTTAATCTTTTTTATTTTCTAATTTAACAAAAATACATTTTTAAAATTAGATTAATAAAGTTTTAAAAACTTACGTTGTGATGAGCTGTCCCAATACCATGCATGTATTGGGTTCACTATTAAGAAATTCACTTGCTTTGGTTTCCACATGATTGAAATCCACTCCAATTATCTGAGCAAGATCCACTAAATTGATGCGCCCTAAGAAATAAATTACAATAAAAAAGCAAATGTAGCTAAAAAAATTAATTAACTTCATATAATACAATATCAAATGAAATAATATTTCAGCTCACCTCCATGAACATAAAGTTCATCTCTGATTTCCTTCAGAAGTCTTGCAGGTGTCAGATATTCTTTACCATCAGTTGTGAAAATCACATCAATCAACTTAGATTCAATTAACTTTTTTACTATTTCAATGCAATTTCTTTCAGATAAGCTGTAAATAATATTTTAATAATTAATAAATATTGCAATATTTCTACTATCAATTCAAATTCTAAAGCAGCACAATAAAGATAATTAAAAAAATACTTAAATTATTCATAGGTCATACCATTTTAATGAGAATACTTTCTTCAAGATAACTAGCATTCTTTAATATCAAAAAGGGAAAAAATGCGATAAACAATTAAAAATTACACTTGTGATGGTTTAAATATCTAAAATGAGTATGGATAAGTATTTTCACTTCCCTCCCTTTAAAAATCCTCTAATTCTTCCCAACAGTTTGGATATTTCGTTTAGCTACTACTTGCAAAACACTGCAGTGTTTAGGATATACATTTTTTTTTTCATCCACTAAGCTGATTAAAATTATATATTATATATATATATATATATAGTACAGGGGAAGAGACAACTTTTAAACTTCCACAAAATTTTACCTATACATTACTAAATTTACAATTTATATGTTAGTAATAAATTCTTTCTCTAAGCACTACAAGTTAAAAATCATGCAATTAAAATCATATACATATAAATTTTAATCTAAAATCAATTTAATTTTAATCATTTCTCAAAATTTTTTTTATTTATAGATGGAGTTGATAATTAAAATTGTTTTTTTGATATATTCTCAGACATTACTTCTAATTTTTCAAAGTAGCATCAAATGGCTTCAGAATACAAACTAGATATGTCATTATATTCCATTGCTATTCTTTTATATTAATTATCTTTAAGAATAGTTCTATTCTTTTCATGGACAATTTTCATGTTGAATAGATAACAATATAAATAGTCTCATTCTTATTCAAGAATGTTCATGAATAACATGATATTTCTTATGCATATAAGTGTAGAAATTAAAAAGTAATCAATATACATAGATTTATTTTTGAAATTTTTAAAAATATATCTGAAAAAAAAAAAAGCCATGATTGAAACCTTGATTTATTTTTATTTTTAATTTAATACACATACTGTTTGTATATTATCGATACAATTTATTTTGTTATAACAACTTAAGATTTCTATTTCATTTCTTGTTACTGATTTTTTTAGCACTAAACTTTTAAAAAATTAAGAATTTCTTGCATATGTATTAATTTATAATATTAAATAAATTTTTTTTAACCCAACTCTTTTTTCTTTTTCATATACGAAATATTCCAAAAGAAATCATATATGGAATATTCAATCTGTACATCTTCACAAATCATCATGTTTCAAATCTCGCTGACAAGGGGAGGGCACAGGTTGGGAAAATTTATTTGAGATAAGATTTAGTATGATAGCAGTATACCTTAAGGATATTCATTTTTAAAAAAGATTAAAAGCTACTCAATAACAGTGACAAATTACAAATGTAAAAACCATGCCAAGAGTTTGAAAGATATTTTCTTGGATTTTGGCTGGTTATTGTACTTTATTGTTTTTATAAAGGACAACCAAAAGACACACAACCAACTATTACACTAAATCTCATCCTGAATTCCCTTTTTTAACCCCTGTCCACCCCTTGTGAATTTGAAAAACAATTTCTGGACTTGTATCTCTCTATGAACATGATCAAAATATACTGATCTAAAGTAATAAAATTTGGTATATAGTTTTAATATCAAATTTGTAAATTTCTAATAAAATTTAGATGAAATGCATTGAAGGGATGACTGAATCATATGTCTATGAACACAATAACTCAAAAGTTCTAAGAGCTATAGGGACGAAATTTGATAAAAAAAGGTTTATCATCAGAATTGAAGATATGCATTAAATTTTGAACCAAATCTGTTGAGGGACATTGACCATTTGCGAGTTAGAATTTGCATATAAATAAATATGACAACTCAAAAAGTTAACAAATTAAATAAAATTTGGTATGCAATTTTTGAGCACAAATTATAGATCTGACACAAGTTTTGGAGCCAATAAGAGGAAAGTAAGGCATCAAAAATATATAACCAATTTTCTTCATCATAATAAAATACAAAATGCACCGCATTGCATTTCTACATGGGAAATTCGTATACTTGCAGAATTTTCGTATTTATATAACTCAGAATATACACTGGAAAGAGTCTGCAACTATCTAAATTAGCAGTTACAGAATTTAAAACAAACTTTCATTTTTTTAATAACCAATCTAGAAGACCTAATTTATATTACTTCATCTTTACGTTGGGTATACAAACTCAGAATAAAAATAAATAAAATAATTTCTAATTTATAATTGAATTAAGTTTAAAAGAACATTACTTGGAAAAAAATAACTAATTAACTAGAAACGAATCAATATTTCTGAGAAGTTCCAGATTTTTAATGCAAAACCTTAAACAAATCTTGAGGAAATAAGACATAAATTGAATGATAAGAGAAAGAGATTTGAAAAACAAGATGCTTCAAATTTATTGCCAGTTCAACTAACAGAAAGACCAAAAATCAGTTTCTTTTAGATAAATTATCATTCTTTAATATACAATGATTTATCTAATAATGTATTTAATAAATAATCAAATATTTATGTTAGATTATGGAGGAAGAAAGTCAGGTTTTTCAACTATGTCTATTTAAAATTATATTCTCTATAAATAAATTAGATTTTATATTGGCTTATAATTTTAGTCAAATATATGACAAATATGTTTAATATATATGCAATAACGTATATGACCAATTGTGAAAAGTCAAATCAGTGAACTATTTTTAATAGAATAAATTTTAAAAAGTTCAAATCTTAATTTTTTTCTGTATTTAGTTTAGGTTTTTATTTAATTTCTGATATCAATTAGTCACTATTGCACTTTTAGCTTAATATTAAATCACAGGAATTTTTTTTTATTCTTCCAAGTAACAAAACTATTTAAAGGCTGGTTTCAATTAATTGTTCTGTGTAATGATGCGATTTCCAGATTTACCAAACATATAATTTTGAATAGGATGGTAATTGCATATTAACTGCATGTCAGTGATAGATTGACAAACATTGCATGCTAATCGGTTCCTTCTGAATTAAAATTTTACTCTGAAAAAGAAAGAAGAAAAAAAAATCAAAATAGCTTATCCTACAAAAACTATTCAAATAATCATACACAGGATAACAGCATATCATACTTTTAAATAGCAACTGTGTCAGAATATCTGGATACGAGCCCTGACCACCCAATATCGTCCTGCTCGACAGGGGCCTGACTCGGGCGCTTTGAAGTGGTTAAATGAGCACTCATTGAGAAATACTTTTCACCCTTGAAACTCATTTAACCGTCCCAAAGCGCTTGAGTTAAGCCCCTGTCGAACAGGGCAATATCAGGTGATCAGGGCTCATAGAGTTAAGCAATATAAAATTCTTATACCTTTGTATGTATAAATTCATTTGAATAGTGAAATACAATATATACATATAAAAACATTAATGGAATTTTTTGTAGTAAAAAAGCATTGTTTAAATTACTTTAAAAAAATTCTATAATTTTTCATTATATTAATATTGACTAGTTTAAGAATAATAAAGTATTCACATTGAAAATTAAATGCATAATTCTCTTTAATATTTATTACTAGTCACCTGAAGTGACCAGTTGATTAGCAGGGAATATTAGTTATATCTAATTTGAGAAAAATTGTTCAGACATAATTTCATGTTCATGATTCTGTCAAACTGACAGACATTAGAGTTATCTTAATTGCTTCAGTTAAGTTCTGTTTATTATGTACACCTTGTAATGGAGATTGTAGCCTTGCTAATGGAGATCATCCCCCTAACAGTAATCATAGTGCTGTTAAAAATGTAAATATCCAATTCATTTTCTAAATTTCACAGTATTGCAACTTTACTTTTTTATCCATCTTATAAAGTACGCAGATATTAAACAGAACTCTTCTTCTTAAGCTTTTCATAACTCAAGAAAATCATGTGATTAAATAATAAACAGCAATGAAAAAAATTTGAATTTCAGGACAAAAATGTTATCTTTTGATGGAAATAAGGAAAAAAAAAAAAAAAAAAAAGCAGAACATTGGTGCCTGGAATAATTAGCCCCTACCTTTAATTGTAGGAGGTACAACATAATACAGCACTGCTTTTTTTTTCCTTGAACATCAGTTATATGTAAAAGAATCAATTACTGTGCAATTATGAGAATGTTATCTAATCAGCTATTCATACAGAAGTTAATAAATAATATTTTATTTATCACACACTAACATGGCATAAAAATGATTAATAAAAATGGCCCATTTCTTTTATTGACTTAATTTAAATTTAACTTTAATATGAATATTATATTTCGGGAATAAATGAAGGGGGAAAAACACACAGAATAATGCATTAATTGCGACAGTATTGTTAAGTTCATATGACAATCAATAACAAGGAATTTTATAATTGTTGTTACAATGAAGAAGTACTTTTGTCGGTATAAGAACCTAATTATTAATTGTCAAAAATATATATTATGATAAACATATTATCAGATGACAGAGGAGAAGGAAATTATGAAATATTATTTTCTCAAACTAGGAACAAAATTATAACTATCAAATAAAATCGGTTTGATATTTCCAAGTGTTTTTCTTACCGCTGTACAGTGGAACTTAATTGAGCACGCTGAAAATCAGCTGCTAAACGTTTCACTTCGTCCCATGCAGCAGACATGCTTCTATTCTGTTTTCAATTTCAAAAGTAAACGTCATCGAGAGTTTACTTGTTTCATGCTTCTGCGAAGCATATGATTACCTAACGCGTTTATGTTCGTTTCGCTATTCATTTTTCTATTCACGAATCAATGCACGATTATAATGATATTGCAACACTCTTTAAAATTAAATTTTTGATCAGATAAATATGTTATTTGATATTTTTATCACTGCAACGTTATTATTAAAACACATAGCAGTGCATAAATCCACAAATGACGCCTTTATGCAGGACAATTAGATCATATTTATTTCAAATAATATTTCTTTAATTATAAGAACTATAAAAGAATTATTGTTACATAATGAAATTCAAAAGACTGGAGCTTCCAAATTATTGCGAAATTATAATATAACCTTTATTTCGCTAAAAAATATTTTGCTATCCTACTTTCTGTTGATCTGAAAAAAAAAAAAAAAAAAACCCCCTTTAATAATTTTGAACAATACATGTATGTGGGGAAATAAACTAATTAATAATGACAAATTAACTATCTAACTAAATTTTGCATACTAATAATGAAGAATACGATAAATGTAATTTTATCAATGTTTTCTCAATTTCAAATTCCTTCATTTGTTTTCTGAGATAAATTATTATTGGAAAATAGATTTCAAGGGCTTTCAGTTGCGAAAAGGAGATGTAAAAATGCTTAATATTATAATATAATATATGTATAATATCATTATGTTGCGGAATGCTGAGATGTTACACGCAAAAATCTGATAAAGATGATATTTTTGTTTTAATGTCGCCATCTGCTGTGCGCAAGTCGATTTATTTGGCCAGTTACTATTTTCATCCAACAATCGACATTTTTTTGTTTTTGTTTCACGCCATTTTTAAAAGAACGGATACTTTAACGGATATTATGTATTATTTGTAGTTTATTTGAAGCTTATTTAACTTTATAATTTTAGTTTTCAAGACTTTTCTTTTATTTTATTAGGAATTCTTCACCGACAATCTAAATTTATGTTCCGAAATATATTAAGTATTAGTGACTCAATAGCATATTGATCACATAAAATAGATATGAAAAAAAAAGTTATTTTTTAAAGATTTAATTTAATAAAGTGCCAGAACTTTAAATGCATTCCTATAAGAGTTTAATTAAAAAATTAGAAAAAAAGAAAAAAAAATTGCGATGTTAAGTTAACTGAATTATAATAACTAAGAGTAATTGTTTTTTTCACCCTTTCATTAAATATTACATTTAAAACAATTTTTAAATTTTTATCAATATACATTTTTTCTGTAAAATGAAACATTTTTACTTGTTCTATTTCTTTCGAAACAATTGTGAATTGGAACAATTCTCTGAAACTTAAACTTCCTATTGAGTATATTAGAATATCACTCTCCAGCTACAATTATAAAGATTTCGAATTTCATTCGTTCATTAATAAAAGGATTTAAAATATTCTGGGAATTCTTCGGGATTTAATATAATTTTCTTCATTCATGCACACATTTGCCCTATAATTATTGATAGTATTCCTAATATTAAAATTGAAGATTTTTTATGATGATATCAAAATTCCCTGAATCACACTTATATAGAACATAATTTTTTTAAAAATATTTATGCCTATAGAATTTTATAGTCGAATTCTCATTTACTTTCTTATATGCTGAAAGACTGAAATTTTGTGTAGTTATGTATTTTCTATAACAAAAAATTTAATAACATCAGAATGTAATTATCAATTAAGATTAAAATAAATTAAATTTGATCTCTTACCCGTGGCTCCACTTAGTGAGGAGATTGCAAAACAGTAAGTCTCAGAGATTAAAAGAAAAAAATAATAATAAAATTTAAAAATTTGCTATTTAGTTCTTTAATAAAAATATGTTTATAAATATTTTTAAAATTAATTTTATTTTCTTAAGCCATTATTGATTCAGAATTCTGTGTGTTTCAGCTGTGAGAACAAATAGCCTTTATTCTTATTTTGGTTTATTTTTGTTTTGTTTGCTAGAAAGTTATCCCGATTCATACGTTGAGAATCTTAGATTTACATTGCCTCTCAGTAATCCTAAACAAATCTTTCAATATTTATCATATTCTTTTAACTAAAGATATGTCAAAAGACTGTCAAAAATATTTTTTTACAGGACGTGATAAATGATGGAATAGTGCCTCAGAACAGAAATTAGAGCTGAATTTAAAGAAATAGTTTTTCTAGTTTGAAAAAAATTCCTGCCTCTGTCAACAGCCGTCATAAAATTGAAAAATAGTGTGGTTTAATATGATCTCTTCGAGACTTAAAAATTTTGATAACAGTAGCCAAACTGAATAAAATCAATTTTTTTCTTATTGTATAAAGGGAAAAAAAACTAACTCATGGCTATCAATAATTTATTAAAAAATAACAATTAAAAATCATCAATGGTTGCTTATTGAATATTATTCCTCTAAATTTTATTTAAATATTGTTCATAGTTATATTAATTTTTAAAGTTTGTCATACAATGCTTCAAGCCAGATTTCATAATATCAAGTATTTGACTCAATTCGGCGTTTGTTGAAAGTTTCTCTCAACATATTATTCCCGTCAGAATCAGCGAAGTTTATTGCTTGGTCTTGTTCACAAAAAATTCATTATTTTTCAAAATTTCATGAAGAAGTTGATGAAGTTTGCAACTATAGCACATCATTGCGTTGATTTATTTTTGGTAAATTTTTATATCTGTTAAGAATTTCAATTTGGTATTTGACATTCACATCAGTTTAATTTCCATTTTGCTTTTATAATTCAATCACAAGCAGCTGTTGTTTATAGCTGTGCAACAGATTTCAAGACAGACCCTGTAGTGTAATTGTCCTTTTAAGCCAAACCAGACTACTTTAGTACAGATACAAGAATGTGATCGCCTTAGGAGAAATATTTCCCAATTATTTCCTTATCAGTGGATTAAGAAATTTCTCTGAATGTCAATCTTTAATCTAATTCAAAATGAAGTAGCGGCCTTTTCCCACTTCGAATCCAGTACTGCACACAAAATCACATATGCGAATATTTTTGTAAGCACACAAATACGCATGTTCGGGACATGAGGATTTTGTTGAAGAAATCTTGGGACATATTGATAATTGTCGAAGAAAAAAAAAAAGTCCTTAAACTTTGAAACGTGAATTTACTCCTCTAAAGCAGTAGCTCTCAATTTTTTTACTTCCATTTTCTTTGATTAATCCTTTTGCTTTTTAATATCGCTTATCGCTAATTCTGCTCCCTCCATCAACTATCCCTTCATGCAAGTGATCAAGAATATCGTAAAAGGATGAAAACAATTAAATAACAGTAATAAAATGTTCTTCAAAATATATTTTAAAAAGAAGAAAATACTGTTTTATTAAAAACACGAGCATCATTACAAAATTGTAAAGATGCAACCTGTTGATAAAAATAGTTTTAAGTAATTCTAATTTCTATCACAGTTCTATTATATTTTAATTTATATTGAATGTTTAGATATAAATATTGAATGATATTTTTATATTGAATATCAGATATAAATATTGAATGATATTTTTATATTGAATGTTAGATATAAATATTGAATGATATTTTTATATTGAATGTTAGATATAAATATTAAATGATATTTTTATATTGAATGTTAGATATAAATATTGAATGATATTTTTTTCTTGTGGTATACATCATGAAAATTTTTTATCATGCGACTTTTAATTTCTTTTAAAGCTCAAATTTTTGAATAAAAATATTTTTTATTAACCCAAACGTGCTTTGGTTTTTTAAAATAATTTTTTTATTTTTAAATCTTTAACATAGTTTCTAATTCATTATTATGAATATTATGGTACCTCAAAATTATTTTTTCACAGCTAGTAGATTGTATCATACATACGGAATTAAAATTTAATTCAAGTTCATCGATTAATTAATCTGAAATTCTGAAAGTATCATGAAATTGTATTTTTTCCAAAAGCACATGACTATAACGAATATCAGAGTTATATTGTATCAAGAAGTGAGTAAAATAATCAATGACATAATTTCGTTTTCAAATATGAAGAAAATCAAGTTAAATAAAAAGAGTGCAGAATGATACATAATATTTTTCAAAAGTGTACTTGTAATGTAAGAGACATAATCTCAATTTCAACCTAGTTGAAATGTCGGAGGACATTGCTTTTGTTGTTTAATACCAGAAGAGTAAATTTGGATTATGTACAAAAATTTTGCTGATAAAAGGATTTATCACAAATTCTTAGAATAGAATTAAATTATTAATAAAAATCAAATTAGTGATCCTATAATAATAACTGACATTTATTATATAGTAACTGACATTTATTATCTAAAAGATGAAGAACACTTTATTATTTCTAGTAACAAAGAAATTCTGGATTTTCTTAAAGATAACAACATTAATAAACTTAATACTTTTGATTTCGAAAATTTATACACTAATCTACCTCATGAAAAATTAATAAAAGTCTGCACTTTTGTCTATGACGAATATTTAAATGAAGATATCATTCCTAAAAATAACTGGCTTGAGTTATGTAATTTTAATATTACTGAAAATTACGTTTTTAATGGTATTAACTTTTATAAACAGGTTAAGGGCATTCCAATGGGAACGGCTTTCTCAAGTGCTTTGGCTAATATTTTTCTACATTACTATGAGAAAAAAATAATTAAATATAATTTGATAAACGGGTGGAGATATATTGATGACCTACTTCTGATTGACTTCGACAATACTAATATTGTAACTAATTGCTATCCAAAAGATTTAATTCTAACAGAAACGAATAAAAATCAACTTGAGGCTACCTTTCTGGATTTAAAAATCGAAATTGATAATGATAAAACAATAGTTGGTATATACGATAAAAGGGACGAATTCAACTTCAAAATAACAAAACTATGTAACTACCATTCCAATCTAAACTCTAAAATTTTCAAAAATCTAATTTTCTCACAAGTTAACAGGATCAAAAAGGTTTGCAATAATAAAAACTCCTATATTGAAGCATCAAACAACCTCATTAATAATTTAATTAAAAGTGAATTTCCCAAAAATTACTGTAATGTCAATTTTTTAATTAAACAAGGCATGTTTTGGGATTAATCCTTTGGCTTAAATAAAAAATAGAACTTTCCTTGCATATTATATCACTCAATAGGTGGCGCTGCGAGCTTACAATTTTTACCTAAATTGCCGTTAGCTTTGTTTTTAATGGGCGGGAATCACAATCGATAGCTTGAGATTTTCTGGACTGTTGAAGGTATGTTTTTTTGCCTTTGCATTATTTCTTTTGTGTCTGTTTATGGTATTTTGGTGTTTTTTTGTTATTGTATTTTTACTTATTAGTGGTTTTTCTTCTAATTGGTTGTTTTGTATTTTCCTTTCTGTTAAAATGGTATATCTCTTAGGCCTAATTTCAGGGGATTTTCGGGTCACGAAGGAATCATTATTAGACGTAATGTCTGAATTTCCTTAACAGAAAAAATCCCTTTTTTGAATCCCTGCCTGAGGGTGACCCTTGAAAAAGTCTTCAGGCCGGATTCTTCTTTTTTTAATCTTTTTTTAATATTTTTATTTGGTGTATTTGTTTTTCCATTTAACTTGATTTTTATACTTTTGTATCAGTTCATCTGTGTTTTAGAAGTAGCTGCATTTGCGCTCTCTAAATACAATGAAGTTTTTACCTGTTACAATTTTGGTTTTTGTTTGAATAGATAATTATTTTTGTTGCGATTTTGAAATTGTTTCGCTTTCGTTTTCATTTTAGTTTAGTTTTCAAACTATTTCTTGCTTTAGATTGGTTACTATATATATATATATATATATATATATATATATAGTCTCATTTAAAGACAATTTAGCACATTTTCTCAATAAGATAGAATAAATAAATTAATTAAAAATCTTGCCAAAGCATATAAATGTTAAATGCATATAAGCCTTTTAATTATTCTAAAATTGATCTAATGCTTTGGGAAAATCAAAAATAAGAAAGCAAAACAAGATTTTATCAAAATTTTATGTATTTATTTACAGAAAAATGTTTCAGTACAAAAAATCAAGCAGTTACCTTAAAAAAAAACAAACGTTCTTCATAAAAATATTTTCAAACATTTATACCCTTCTATTGAGCTGCATTATATGGCATTGCATTTGCCAATAACTGCATATAAATTAGTTCTCATGCTTGCAAAATATTAGTTTTGCAGTTTCCGAAGACTGCATTTTTTTTTGAAAAAAAAAATCTTATTCAGGAAACTGCAAGTTTAACTGGTCGCACAAAATTCCACGCCTAAAAGTTCTTTGGTAGCATATGTACAATGAGAGCAAGCAAGCGTCCCTATATTTGAAACAAGTAACAGCCGATATCAGTTCCATAGTTGTCCTCCACAAATTTATTATTCCTTATACCTTGGTCAGCTTACGTCTCCTGACTACACGATACCTCCTAGCTGCAGGAGTTGCCTTTCCTTCCCTGTAGGTGGGAATATCATCGTCTTCTTTGTGAATCCTAGGGTGTTTCCTTAGTTTCCTTCTGGAAATCCTTTTCTTCTTGAGAGGCACATGATAATCATTGTCTTCCAACTTCAACTTCAATTTTTCGATAGGTGTAGACAGAGAATGGGCATTGCTGGAATCGTAATCGATGGCATCATGCCTTACGAAAGGTGCTGGTGCCATATGTTCTGGATACTTATGGACGGGCTGGGCTTCTCGCCGGAGTCCGGCCTCGAAATCTTGGACGTGCCTCAAGAAACTGTTAGGAGCGGAGATAGTAGTTTCCGGTTGAGATGATAAATGATGGTAAGGGGCATCCAGGGATTGGGAGACTGTTGTTTTCACTGGTTCCCGATACAAATCGACTGCTGTTTTCACTGGCTCCCGGTACAAATCGAAGTTAATGTCGTAGTGCGAAAGGGAATCGTCGCAAAGCACGTTGAACCACCAGTTGCAGACGCGAGTTATCTGATCGAAGATGGTACCATTAGGACATAAAAAACGATCGTGACGACCATCGGGTTGGCAGTAATGCCACATCTGAAATGAATATAGATGAGAGCGAAAATAAAGGAAGTTATAATGCAGAAACAAATAAAAGAAAATGAACAGATTTTTTTAAAAATTGATTCTGTATATTTTTTTGAAATTAAGGCAACCGTAAACTAATTCTATCTATTTAAGAATTGTTCAAGTCATCTAGGATTATCCATAGTATTGTAAATGTTTTAAATAAGAAAATAATTTGGCTATTGTGTTAGCATGTAAAATAATTTTTAATGACATAATTAACTGATCTTTTATTGAAAACTTCGCAAAAATAATAACTTCAGCAAGGCGATAGATGAGAATATTAATTTTCTGAATTTAGTTTGAAGGTTTTAAAAATTAAAAATTAATTTACATAGAGGTCTTTCTTGTTATGAATTATTTTATCGGGAATAAAAATCATCGATTATCAAAGAATAACTATTTATTATATTCTTATTTTAACCCAATCGTGTGATTTAAGCCTCATTGTGCTTTATCTTAAAGTCACAACTATTTTCAACAATACAAAATTTAAATTATAAAATCATTATTAATAACTGTAATATTTTGAAGCTATACATATTCATTCAGTCCTTAATTAATTCCTTAATTCTTGATTCCCAGACTGATTTATATATCGTTACCTTTTTAAGTATCATTATGAGAAAGGAAATTTATACCATATAAAAAAGACTAAACGAAAATCTAAGTTATACCTAAATCAAATTAGAATTAAAGTAACTTAGAATACTTTTATTAAAAGTGTAACAGTTTTTATATTTATCATTAGAAAGATAAATACATTCGTTCACCGAATCTTTTTATTATTATACAAATTTTTTTTAAATAAAATTATCTCATCATTTTTTAAACTGAAATTTTATCTAATGTAGTTAATGTGCATTATTATAAAATGATGATAACTCGAAATGTAGTGCAGCAAAATTCGTCAAACAGAGTAATTTTCTGAAATTAAAATTAGAATATTTCCTGATCGCTCGTAAATATTGCTGAGTATTCAGGAAAAATTTAAGTAATTTTTGAATCAAATACAGTCTGATTGAGGAAACAAGATTCAGTGAGAAGTTCATAAAAAATAATGTTTTGACCAATAACTCACCTGGCATTTAGCCTCCACATCGGCGTAGAATCCGGGTGTCGACGTATGCTCGAGGCATTTGAATCCTGTGGTCGGAAGGTATGAGTAGGTAGGATAGTCCACTCCTGGTGCACCAGGAATAGCAGAGAGATCACCTGGAGGATAATATTCCTCAGAAGAGATCGAATTACCGCTCACCTGCAAGGGGATAAACATTTTAAGATTACGAAATCATCTATGAAATTTGCTTTTGTGTATACGCATCATTAAAGCTTTATACTTTTCATCTTTCAGACTCAGATTTTATTTATCAATGTTTATTTTCAAGTTATTTGGTATATTCCCTTGATTGTGAGATACCGAAGACCAAGAAAGGAGCATGACGAAACAGATTTTTTCCATTGTAACTAAGAAGAGGAATGATTTATAAATTGTTAGAATTTGGTGAAATTGATAGTTAAGTTAAATTGATATTTAAATACCAATTAAGGAGCTAATTGATATTTAAAAAAAACAAGATAATCTAAAAGTGCCATACAAAATGCAAATATTTTACAAATTGGAAATGTCTTTAATAACTATCTTAACCTATTCTTTTCAATTTCTGGATAAAAATTCTAAACGCAAATTTAATTGTGAAAAAATAAACTTTAGCATTAAATCTAAAACTTCAGCACAAATTATGCTGAAAAAATTAAAATAGCAATAACAAGAATAAAATTCAGTAAACTTAAACCAAATTTAAAATCGTTTTATAATATTAAGTTTTACCTTCTTTGGAGAAAATGTGACCATTTAAAATTATTATTTTTTATTTTATAATATATGTGCTTTTTCAGAAAGAAAAAATCATTCTACGACATTAAAAGTTACTGTTCTGCTTCTATTTGAGGTTTATTTATTCCAAGCTATCTTTTTAAATGAGCTCTATAATGGACAGAATATTTTATTATATTTCCCAGGATGCAATGAGTGTTTCCCATTTCTGTAAGGATCATAGAAACATTTTATCACTACATTCTTGTAAACTTATGATTTATTCAAAAATAAAAAATAAAAAGATATTTCACCTGTTGAAATTAAACAACGAGCTCTTATCGGATACTGAGATACATCTTACCTGTGAACTTCCGTAAGGATAATCAGCTGGTACAGAGACTGGTCCATGATAAACTGGATCATGGGGTTGTTCTTGGTGCTGTGAAGGATGATACTGACCACCCACTGGTACCAAGCGGATGGGGCTGATGGGATGGACATCGGCGGCTGATTTGATATACCGGTCGTCATCGTGCAACTCCAGACTGACGGGAACCTCTGGAGCTGATACAATGATGGGCAAGTGATACGATTCCTGAAAGCATTTATAATTAATACTTAAAGTTCTTAAAATTCTTCAGCCGCTTATTTTTCTAGTGCTCACCTGTTGAAAAAGGAATCAATTCATATTATATCATAGTTCACTCGACATCATTCAGAAAATCTGCTTCCTCCAGTAAAATGTGCAACGGATTTCCAACTTATGATGCATTCAATTTAACATTTATCACACGCGGTTAAATAGATTAAATTTCAAATCGACTAAGCCCTGAATTTTCGTTTTCATTAGGCTGTTACAAGCACAAGATTTATTTGCTATTGTTAAAACGAATTTAAATATTTGTTATAATCAATTCATGTCATAAGAGCTGTTTTGCATTAGAAATTTTCATGTATATGACGAAGAGAATATAACTAAGACAATTAAAATAATACAGCTTTAAAGTTTGACAGTTTGGCTGAATCAAGGGCAATTAATTATAATTAAAGATTTAACTGAAATTAAATTTATCCAATATAACCTGCGAATCAGTTGGTCAATAAAGGCGATTTATTTAAAATATTTGAAAAATAACTATAGTGTTGAATTTACGATTGTTGATTTTTATCGACATTTGAGCAACTTTTTATTCATATAAAAGGTTAACGGAAAGTAAGGAGATAAATTGCATAACCGAAACTTTAAGACAATGTTGAATGCGCCAGTCAAGAGACCTTGGAGATCTATTAGATGATTTAACATTCTGTATTAAAATAGATGAGATCTGCCCATTGAAGGTTAGTGAAGAAAGAGTATTGTTACTGTATAAAAAAGGGATTGTCTAATCTGACCTCTAATTCTCACCTTTGAATTTTACTTACAGTAGCATTAGTTATACCATAACAGATAGAATTATTTAATTCAAGCGAATGCTTACATTTAACTTGAATTAATTACAGATTGTAAGTGATTTTCTACATAATAAAATTGTTTCTAAGATAAATAAAAGTTACACCTTCAAAAATCAAAATTTGCAATGTTTTTAGTTTTATATGTAATTAGTGGTCCCTAGAATCATATGTTAGTTATGTTGTGACAAATTAATAATTGAACTTATAAATTTCTATTATTTAAAAATAATGTGTAATGAAAGTAGCAAGCTCCTAAGCAATCAATGGGTGAAAGATTCGCGAAGACGATTATATCATGACGATTAACGATTATTAGGTGAAAATGATCAGGCTGTAAATGATATTGATTCAAAAATAATTGATAAAAATTCTAAGATTTCTTTTAAGTAATGGATGAAATTAATAATTTTAAAAAATTGAAAAATTTCAATTTTTGGGATGTTGTCAGTCTGTGTATGCAGTGCAACGTCTTAACTAAATAAAATTTGTAAAAAAAACCCCCGCGATTTTATGAAAAATCTCGATTTTGTATATAGCCTTTCTTCCACTGGGTGATGTCTCATATATAAAGAGGGGAAGCTTCCAGTATGATATTAGTTCTTATTTCTCGGGCTGTAGAATCGAATTACCACTACTTCTGTGACGGGACGCGCTTTCCTAGGGGAGCAGCTGCACCGTTGCCAGTGAAGGCGGTTAGGATTAAGTCTTAGTTCCCACATCCGCACTGTTGCGACTGCGACCGTTCAGAATTCTTTGGGTGCCTAGACATGATGACATGATTCTGATATGTATATAAGCATCCTTTGATAATATGGATACATGATGGGCAGAAGTGATATCCATATGAACGTTAGACTAGGAAAATTTAAAACGATATCAAAAATGAACTGGATGTCATTAAAGTATTCTTAAGTATCTGGGAAATTTATACTATGATTCTTTTTTCGAGTTCGCTTTCAGTTCCAAGTTATAGATAACATTCTAATTGATATTGTTCAGCTTATCCAGCATCTAGACGTAAACGAGATGAAATTCTTCCAGATAAATAAAATAAGTCTGCCTCCTTGAAAAAATCACGCCAAAATTATCATATGAAGGAAAGATTGAAATAGAAAGGAAAGATCTTTTTATCTTTATGCAAATGCTGAGAGAAGAATTGTTTGATAAACCATCTAAAGAAGTGAAAGTCAAAGAAAAGATAATGAAAACATCTATGGCGCGTGTCATCAACCGCAGCTCTGATCTGATTTCCTTTCATTGTTTATCGAAATGAAGAAAAATATCAGCTTTTTTTCAGTGTGAAAGTTTCATTTTTTTCTTCTTCTTTGATACAGAAAAATCACGTATAATCACTATAAATCAAAAGATTGCAAACTTTCGTTAAGACTAAGGAAATCTTTATTCTAGTTAGAGGAAAGTCTCTCTTTATTTTTTTTATAGACGCTCAATAGTTTCTTGCCAAATAAAGATTTTTCCAATTAGCGCGCAGAAAGAAAAATATGTTATGTCTGAAACTGCAACTGGAATCAAGCTTCCTTCAAGCCACTGTATCAATGGCACAGCAAAAGTAAATATCTACAGAGAGGCCACTTAATTTCGTCACTCCCAATAGTTATCAATGACAATGAAGGACTAAATGACACCTAGGATATGATATTATTCGTCTTTCTCGCTGTATTTACATTTAAAAAACGATAAATACATTACTTTGTCGCTACGATTCACTGTGACAATTTTTTGCATAAGCTCTAGAAGCGCTTGTGTTTCGAGATTCTTGAATGGAAAAGGTAAAGATTTATTCGACATACATAGCAAAGCTAAGCCAATAGCGGTTCATAACACTGGGGAGAAGTCTCTAAACAATTTTGCTTTTATGGCCTCATATTGTCAAAACTTGCACGGATACATTGACCTTCAAGACTAGCCCCTGGAACACCACTGACTCTCTCCCTTGGTCTACGTCCTTATTTCCTAAAAATCTATTTTTTAATGGAACAAAATATGTATTATTTTTTGCATTTCTTTTAATTCCTGAATTTCTTGCATGAGAGCCATTTTATTTTCGCTCAGAGATATTTTCAAACAAACATTTTTTTTAGATAGAAAATAAACAACAAAGAAAAATCAACAGAAAATTTGCAAATTATTGATAGAAACTTCTACGTCCCCCAAACAGTTCTTAAGAGCTCAGTAAATTTGTTAACTAACTTTTGAACATTGATGAAGATGAAATCGATATTTAGCACGTTATCAATATTTTATTCCGAATTGATAATTTTAAGAAAAATCTCGATTATTTTGATTTGCTGATTAAAAATTCCAGAAATCTGATTGATTGATTTGTTGATAAAAATTTTCTGAAATCTGATTGATTTGATTCGATGATTTATTAGATTACACTTGTAAATCCTAATTTACGAAAAATATAAAATTTTGCTTGGATTCTTAGTAAAGCTATCAGAATTAAGGAATTTTAAAATTAATCTGTTTTTATAGAAGAAAATATTCTTTTTAAACAAAATTTTTTTAGGGATTCCAAATTTCAACAACTATGCTTCCTTTGATGATAATCAATATTTAGATGTAAGCTAAACAAGAAATGCAAAATCTTATAGTATCTCTGAAATGAAGAAATCGTTTTACTAAACCGAATAACACGATGCGCTTTAATCATTCCTTTTTTTTGTTTGTTTGAGAAGTTCCCGGATCATTTCCGGGATGAAAACCAAAATAACCTTTCTATATCTTTCCGGCCATTCTTAGTGTGCAGAACAAAGCGGGAAGGATTTAGCCTTTCTAATCGCTCGATTTGTCTCGCATTGTGTTTGGATGGCCAAACAATTAAACGTAGCCCATTGTTTGTCCCAAACTCTGCGGGGATCCTTCTTGTAAGGACGATAATTGTTCCTTCCCTAATGGCCCCGAGTACAAGAGGGATCCATGGATAAACTCCAAGAAGTTTGGTGTTCCTCCAAGGCTACGCGGAGTGTCCACGAACCATCTGATCTGCAGCCTGATTAATAATAAAAACAGAGACAATGGTTTAGTAAATGCGCCCTCAAGTGCAAGAAACAATGTGTAATTGAATGGGACTATAGCTCTGATTGTAAATACAAAAGGGAACAGCTGTCGAGAGATTAATTTGTGTTATCTTTTTGATTAGAGTTCTTTCAATGAACGGGAGTGCACCGAGGTTCCTAAAGCTCGTTAGAAGAGTTTATCATGAATAGAATGGAACACTCCCCTGTAAGAAATATGAATGAAACTTTAGAGAACTTCTGGCTGTTTTAATCGGTACATCGCTGGAATGAAAGCTTGAAGCAAACAACTTTAATTATTATTAATGTTAACCATGATGTATAGTGAGAAAACTTTTTTTTTTGAGATTATATGTTTTAACAGGGTGGGTTACAGGTGGGTGAACATGTTTGTGCATGCGTAATTTATGATCAGGTTTGGTAACAGCGGAAGAATAGTCATTTCACGATGCTAACAAGAGTTCTATTATAGCAATTCGTGTTTGAAAAGAAGTATTGATGGGACTATATAGATTATGATCAACAACCAATATGATTCCTGGGACTTTTAATATCTGTGGAAGAAAGAAGCATTATTGTTTTAAGACTTACTAAGTTAGGAATGGCATTATGACAGTTTCACGAAAATTGAGCTCCAATTAAAAATTTGAATCCTTTATGATATGATATTATTGACAAATTACCTACTCTGCTCAAATAACAGTTTTAGTAGAAAGAGTAAGACATTTTACCCACTTTTCTTGTTTAGTTTTGCTTATGACGAAAAGGAAATTTTTTAAAAAACTTGTTTAAATAGTATTAATTAGTATGCGGTCATGAACATATGACAAACGTCTCATAAATTGATATTTAACATCTAATTGGATATTATCTTGCACTTTCTCTCTTGTTAAATGAATAATGAATTGAAAAATTGAATTAATGATAGGCACTAAATGAACATGTTGACCCCACAGAAATCTAATATTATCAAACATCTACTAAAAAGAGAACTTATGTAAGCACAACAGCTCATTAAAATTAAAGACCTATTAAAAGGACTTCATACATATTCCAAAATGTGAAGTTTATTATTTATATACTGTAATAAAAATTTATTTCCAAAAGGTGAAAAATATTAAATGCCTTTCTGTTGGTATAAAATGCTTGTATAAAAGCAATAAATACAATCTTTTTGTAATGAAATATAAACAATTTTCTGTTTTTGATTTTACGAAAGCGGTTTCAATAATTGAGATATCCGTTTTCAATAAAATTTACCTTTCTTCAAAATGCTTCAATTTTTATTTACTTTAACAGAAATTGCCAAAGGAAAACACTGAATATAATTTTATTCTTATTTCACTTATCGACCCAATAAAAGATTACGTCATTCCCTTCCCCTATTCAGTTTTTCTTTTCTTTTTATTTCTATTTTCCATATATGCTCTCTATTCGGAGCTTGCCGAAATCTTCTGTTTTCCTTCAACTGAATCAAAATAATTGATCATAACAATAAAGTAAAAAGAGGAGAATTGGGAGGGGGGGGGAAGGGAGGAAATCAGCGGAGTCCAGATTGTCGCAAGAACTAGGGGTGTTGGCGCTAATGACCGCAGCGTTCTTTTGTTCTTCCGTTATTGTTCGGAAGAATACTGTGTCGCGTGCATTGTTGTCAGGCGGAAGGAAAGGCTTAAGGGGAAACGTTAGGGAAAGCGTGCGCAACAAGTGGTTGAAGATTAGTCTGTACAACCTGCAACTTTGTTCAGGATGGTATGTTAATCCCGGAGATGCATGCGGAAGACAGTTTGTAACAGAAAACTTTAGAACATCCTTTTGGCGCAGAATGTAAAACGGGAAACAAAATACGGAAATAGATAACTATAAAAGTGTTTTGTAAATTGCGATGTTTCATTGAAACACAGTGCGGAAGACTTCAGATTTTTTTAATTTGGTCATTGAACATCGTATTGTATCAAAGTTAGTAAAAAAAAAAAAAAAATGGAACTAAAATTAAGATCTTTGGCTCAGTTGTCAATAATAATTAGTTAATGGAAACTCATTTTTTTGCATTATTCTAGAACAGCAGGTTGTAGCAGTAATTTTACAAATTATTTTTGTCTTTCATTACAAAATACACTGGAATATTTGAGAATTTGCAAGGTTTCGTGGTAAAATGTTTTCGTAAAGACTGAAATGTATTCAGAAAAAAATCTTTTTAGAATCTTAGCTTTTTTTATTTCTTAACTTTACATTTAGTTTTTATCATATGGTTGTTGAATTATACTATTTATGCCAGAAGAAAGTTTTAGAAATCATGAATTGCTTCGTAGCAGGAAGTATGCATTTTATGGCCTCCTATAAAATATTTCATAGATACCTTTTCTTTTTAAGCTTTAATTTTTTTATTTTAAAGTTAAGAAGAAGAAAAAAAGTCATCTCGGCTTTGTTCTAACATGTTTGAATTCTTTGAATAAATATTTTGTGATTAGTTCTATAATAATCTTACTTTCTTTACAGTGTAAAAATTCCTCTCTAATATATTGATAAATTATAAAAATGAAAAATTCCTACAATGTAAATTTCGTTTTATCACACAAAAGAATTTCGAAAGCAATATTTGGGTAAGACAGCTTATAATATAAATAACATTACAGCAGATAACTATAAATAACTTTACAGCTTATAATATAAATAACTTTACTAATAGAGAGACATCTTTATAATTGTATAGATATTTCCTTCTTGTACAGTGTGTTCTAAGTGACTTACCTAGGAACGTAATAGCATTCAAATCCACAACATTCTCACACAAATAAACGGAATTTCTGCTGCCATTTCGTTACAAACCTTTAGTTTTCGATCTACATTGATGCTAATTATTCATTTTCATATTCATCAAAAAATCTTCAGTATAAAATTATCTATTTCAAATTTAATTTCAAATGTATTTTAGGTAAAATACAAAATAACGAATAAATTTGCCTTTTGTTAAAAACCATTCTAGATGAGATAAGAAAAGAATGATTTGAGGTACGATGGCAGTTTTTATTAATTTTTAAGAATGAAGTTACTTTTTACTGTACATAAATGGTTTTCTTTTATTGATTATTAAGAAGCCTTAGCGGAATTGTGCCTTGAAAAATTAGATTATAATAGGGAAAGAATATGTCTTCACTTTAGAGATAAAAAAATGAAATCAGAGAAATCATATTTATATTTAACATGTAACGAATGCAATTTACTGCATTTTTCTTTGGTTGTGGATTTACTTAAGCTACAAAACTATACAGTAGCATGCAAGTATCGACCACATTGTAATATTTATTTCTTTCTTCGCACTTTATGATTATAATATTAAAAAAAAATTGACCTTTATGCCATTCTTTAATGCTGGTAACTGGACATTTATATCTTCTTACGTCTTTCGCTATATTATTACTGAAAAACTTTTGAATATGGACAATATACTTAAAATATCAATATCGTCTGTTGAAAAGTATGTGTTGAATTGAGGAAGAGTTAAAAAAATAACTTTTTTCGTCAAAAAATAAGAAGAATTGGCAAATTTTGGCAAATTTTCCTAATTTCAAAAATGTCATTCTGTTGATAGATTCTTCTATTTTTAAAAATTTTCAGCGTCAGAACTAAATACGGACAAATTTACTGTCTTCAGTTTTTATTTGTCATTAATCTCAGTCTTTACCCAAGAGATATCGTACTCGGGCGCCAGTCCGAACTTGATGCAGGATATTGTACATAGAAGGCTTTGTCAGTTTCCGTAAACACTCTTATATCTAGTGACAAAGGTCTCATTTTTAATGATAAGCAGATTTTATTTCATGAATGATGATTATTTCACCATGATCAACACACGAGCTTGCGAAAGGTTTATAT
This sequence comes from Argiope aurantia, assembly GCA_026543865.1. Classification (NCBI taxonomy): domain Eukaryota; kingdom Metazoa; phylum Arthropoda; class Arachnida; order Araneae; family Araneidae; genus Argiope; species Argiope aurantia. The sequence goes on along the minus strand of JAPMOR010023207.1, from coordinate 16,162 downwards.
AGCTCTTTATGGTACAACATTCCGATTCTTCAAGGTCTCAAACTGCACGACTATTCATGGATCAGGACTCAGTGAACAACAAATAGCCAAAAGAAGGAAATATACATTTCCATTACGCAAAGTTAGGTTAGCAATTGATAATGAATCTTTTATAAAACCAGTGTCATTGTCATTTGATTTTCCTGAGGAGGAGATAAGCTTTCACTTACAGCTTTGTCCTGTTCGGCGACCTTCTTTCGTGCTTTGAATGCCTTCTTTTTAAGAGCCTTAACAGTACGAAGAGTCTTCCGTGTGGGCTTCGTAGCATTCTCGGCACCACTGCATACCAGAACTGAAAGAGAATGTATTTCAAATGTAAAAAATTGGTCATCGATGTTCATTAGAAAAATTATTTTAAATATTTAACATGTATAAAATAGGAAATTTGCAATGCATAATTTAAAACGTGCCTTGTACTACAGATCGAATTTTGTATCACTTGAAGCTGGTTTGAAAGCAATATTCCTCAATATTAGTTATACTCATTGTTCTTTCAAATAATATGCAGTGTGATGAGACTATTCTAGACAGAGTACTATTTCTGGAAATTCAAAGATAATAGATAATAATTTTAAGATTTTTTTTCAGCACGTTAAAAGAATTATATTTTTTATTGTATCTTGGCTTTTGCATAAAAATATTCGGTTTTATATAATTTTTCGGTTTTATTATATAATGTGGGTAAGTAGGTGTTGTATAATGAAGTATTCTATGTCTCACCAAACTTTTCAATGCAATGAAATATTTCTATTATAAATATTTCACTTCAAAATAGAATCGGCTAGTAAGGCTTTTTTTAGAATTTTTAAAGTTATTTTATTTTTAAAATTTTAATATAGTGCATTAAAAATTTAAAAAACAACTCAAAACAATTAGAAATTAAAATATTTTTATTATCCAGAGCTTCTATGCTTTGAACTTTGAAATAAGAAAAAATTAACAAACGTTACATACATGACACGAAAAAAAATCAATTTCATTAGTATTGAATATTTTGAATAGAAAATAGAAAAAATTCTAAACAAAGAGATAATTAATGTCAAATCTTTCAAATCTATACATATCGATATAAAATAATTCTTCTGATTACTTACCGAGAGTCGCCAAGATAAGAACTAGCAGCAACAAAAGCTTCATGTTTTCCTATAATTAAGATAAATGGTGATGAAATGAATAAAGGTATTTTATGAAAAATTATTTTTACAACGATGAGTATAATTAACTGTAATTTAACATTTTGTAATTCAAACATGTAATTTTATAGAAATAAATTTATTATTATAGAACTTCCCAATATTATACATTAAAGTTGAAATGAAACACAACAATTCAATGTCAAAATTTTTTGTGATTTTAGAATTAAAGAGGTGATGTAATAATAGAATTCTTTGAATTAATACATAATATGAAAAATGAACATGTCTGTTCTATTATTTAGTAAAAATAATATCTAAGATAGAATGTTTAACAAAATCAACGAAAAAAAGGACCTGAACTGACTTATGAAAGCAAACAAAAGATGCAATTTTATTTCATTTTCCTCTATAGAGCTAGAAGAGCAAATGATTTTCGATATCGATATAAAATTCAAGCAAATTAGTTATGTAGAAATTATAATCAGAATAAAGACATTATCCTTCTAAGTTTATTTATTTTTTTTTAACAAAAGAGGAAATTATGAAATCTAAATATGGCATGCGATGTTTGTCAAAAGAATTTAGGACATAATTTTTTTAAAAAAAAATTATAATTCAAAGAATAAACAAAACGAATTTCATCTAAGTTCAGTTTTGAAAATAGAGTGCATTAATAATACTTCTGGATCAAAAATTCGATTTATTGTCTTAATATATACTCAAAAGAAAAACTTTTTTCTTTATCAGTGAAACCTGTTGTAAGTCAGAGTTGAAATCAGTGAAACCTGTTGTTGAACAAAGTCAAATATTTTTAAGGAGTCTAATAAAGCAAAGCAAAGAAGATTTGTACAAAATCATTAAAAAATATTATGTTGCTATATATCAACGCAGTTAATTTTGGCTATGAGAAAAACACAAAAGTACAATTCTTTTCTCATATCTATAAACACTGAAAATCAGCACATAATAAATCCATATTTCGCAATAGAATTAATTATTCGAAGAAGTAAATAAATGTGAAACGGTAATTAATCTTTCTTTAGAAGTTAATTAGGCCATTTCCAACGTGATTTATATTGATATTTCTCGTTCACTTTGTTTTAAAGAAGAATAAATAAATTCGAATGCCTTTCATAAAATTCTTTTGAATGCTAGATTTAAAACACAGAGACGAGATGATGGAGAAATATTAGAAATGAAGAAAGAGGTATTCTGAAAAGCTTTTATTGAATTGTAATAAATTGTGTGAAACCATTTCATTTCATTTCTAGCTCTGTATTTATACGTTTGTTGTCTATTGTTCAGGAAAGAAAAGAAATTGAATAATAATGGGTCCTTAAAAGAATATGCTTTCTGATAGAAAAATGAAAATGGTCCTAAAGTTTGTGCCTTGAATATTAAACCAAAGGAAACTTTTCAATGCTGAAATTAAATAAAAAATTTGTTTCTAAGAATGTAGTATAAACAGTAATTCTTATTGTTTAATACATCCAATAAACTGTTATTCTTCCCTTGTGACTACCATTAATATAAATTGTTCTTTTTCAATCAATTTTCGTTTATGATTGATGTTTCGTTTTGGTTGTATTCAGTTGCTTTCTGATGGAATAATGAAAATAGTCCTGAAGTTTGCGCCATGAATATTAAATCAAAGGAAACTTTTCAAAGCTGAAATTAAATCAAAAATTTGTTTCTAAGGATGTAGAATGAACAATAATTCTTATTGTTAAATATTTCCAATAAATTGTTATCCTGGCGTTGCGATTACCATTAATATCAATTGTTACTTTTCAATCAATTTTCGTTTTTGATTGATGTTTCTTTTTGGTTGTATTCACATCTAATTTTCTAAGTTGTTGGGAAATATTTTGCAGTTAAAAAATATTTACAGATGCGAAAGACCATCATTAGAATGACACTTCAAACTTTCAAAGTGCATAAAACTCGCAGCATAAACTAGGAAAATCCAAGATACTTTTATGCCTGTTGAATTTTTGAAACACAGTAACGATCACATCAAATAAAAAAGTTTTTATTTAATCATAAATTCTTTTTAATGTTTGCTAGTAGCATTTTGATTTTAACCAAAGATTCTCTCTAAAAAGTTATTTTTAGTGTACCCAAAAGCATATTCGATGTATGATGTTCGTATGGAAACTGTATAAGTTTTTCTTAACATATTTCTTATAAACTTCTTATATTATTTAGATGTTATCATTTTTTGTAAGGAATTATAAAATTAAAAAGAATTTCTTTGAGGAACGAAAGAAAAGAAAATAAAGGTCATTTAATATCTAAAATAATTTTTTTACAAAATCATTCCTTTAGATTGGAAGTGGATTGCCACTAATTGGCTTGATTGGCGTTCTTTAAAAAATAATAAAGTAATATTTTTTAAATTCGTTTGAGAATCAAACACATGCTATTTACGAATTGATATTTATTTCTTGGAGAACAAGTGTCTATATATCTAGTTCTGCTTAGGTATCATTCACCAAATTTCCATAGTCTAATTGAATGCGCACATTTCAAAGTCCAGAACTTCTTTCCTATTGCAACTGTTGCTGATGTGGTACGGAAATTTGGAGGGAGGGGGGTACCAGCTCAGATATCGTCTTCATCATCTGACCGAGGTTCAAAATTACGAGGTATGTCCCAAAAGAGCCCTAGTGTTGTTTTAAAAGGAGACGTTAATATAACTAAACTAAACAAAATCTAAACAAAACCAATCAGTTATTACTTAGTGTGGACTCATATGCTCAGCTTTTCAAAACCTTAAAATCTATAAGGTTTCTCTTCATTCAAACATGATGCCTATATTAATTTTTCTTTTTTTATATTGTCTCCTTTTTTTAAGAATTTTATATTAATTAAGTTAATTTAATCGTAATATTTGATTCTATTTGAACTTAATGAGCAGTTGGGTTTTTATAGCCAACATTCTGACTGCTAAACCTAAAACCTTGCAAACCTAAAACTTTTAAAACAGGATAAAAGTTGTATTGACAAACAGAACTTATGATGCAAAAAAAAAATAATCAGTACGCATTATATCTGCACATTACATTCAATATAAGCTAAAACGGCCGCCATAGTTTTGTAAAAAAATTATACTTTTTTCTCAACAATATCCTATTTATTTTTTACTTTTGAGTTAGATCCTGACAATAAAAGAAATCTTAAGATGAATCTTGTTTAGCAATAATACCTCAATTAGTTAAGATTAGCCTAAATTTTGTATAACTGCACTAATCTTAACCTCAACAAAATTCTTCAATGAAATTCCGTGCAACTTAAGCCTTGAATTAAATATTTTGTCATTCGAACATTTCACTGTATTTCATCATTTCGCTACAATATGACATTCTGCACGAAAGTGTAGGTTAAATGGATCGAACTCATAAAATCCTTAAATGGTTAAAAAAATTCATTCGTTCTATCTTCACGCACGTCTGAAAACAATTTGGAGTATTCGATTATGCGCTCATAAAAGGAATAGGAATGTTTCGTAACATTCTCTTATTGCACAAATAAACTTCATTATGCGAACGCACTAATTGAGAGCAAGACAATAGAGATGGATTTAAATGCGAGTTGCGACACGTGCCGGTGGAATAATTTTATGGTCATTGCTTCGAAATAAAGCTCGAATTCGGCATAAAAGGACCTATTTCATTAATGGAGACAAAAATTTCTTAGCAGCCCAATTGTTGTTTGGTTATGAAAAATGCGAATGTGCATTAATAAAAGTCTTTCTTTCGTTAATAAGAATAATTTTTAAGAAAATGCACTCAATTCATTAAAATTTTATATTTTGATGTAAACCAATTAGAGAAATATTTTTATTAAGATTCTATTGGCGAGGAAAACTTTCTGTTAAAATAATTTAAACAGTTCAGCCTTCAGATGAAAACTTATTTGAAAGAGATTTTTTAGCATTCATAGTTAGGAATATTTTTTGATATTTAAGAAAAAAAATGTGTTCATGAATTAATAAAAGCTGGTTTTGTATGAATATTTTTTAAACTTCACGATTTAGCTGTTTGAGACCAATTACTGTTAAGAGCTGTATAATTACAAGCTGTTTGAGACCAGAAAAAAAACTCTATGGTAATCAGAATTAGTTTTATTACAAATAAATTAAAGTAATTAGTAAGGCAAGCAATTTTTCTAAAAGTATTTAATATTATAATTACAAATAACGTGAAGCTAAAAAACAAATAAAATATATCCTGTTGGAAAAAAGTCACGTTTGTTTTGAATAGATGTTATTTCTTAATCTGTAAATGTTCAAATACATTTTTGAATTCTGACATATTGCGCCATACAAAAGCTATTTCTAAAATTTAAATTTTATTTCTATTTATTTTGAATTTAAAGGAGTAAAATTCTACCTTTAAAATTATATTAAACACTTTGCGTTGAGAAAAAATGTGAAAAATTAGGCAATAATTTCAATGCCTTCAAATATTGCTGGAAATGGTTTTATTTATTTTTTTCATTAATGATAAATTTACTTAAAAAAATTATTAATTATTTCAGAATAATGTAATTACCCAAAATGATTATTTGCTTCAAAAAGGAAATTTGACTATATTACATAGTTTCTTATAATTGCTTTGCCTTTCAATGCATTGCATTCTGTTTAATTTTTAACTCTTCTTCTTTTTCCAAATGGAAAAAAAAAATTATAAAAAACTATATTTTTTAAAATTTTTTAGAATTAACAATATATGTAAGACATCTTTAAGGTTAGAAAAGTTTTAGCATAGGAATAAAAATTGGCTGTCGTATAAATCATAAGTATCAAGCATTTTGAAAATGATAAAATAAGACTTATTTTTATCAAACGCTGCTGATCAGATAACAGTTTAATTTTCTATACGAACATCGTTCTAAAGAAAATAAAAATTTTAGTATTTAATTATATTCAAATTTTATTTATAAGGAATAAAATTTTCCTTTTTTTAAAAAAAATCAAATGTATGGTAATTTTAATATTTTTAAAGAGAATTCAATTCAGTCCCTCTTAATATTTTCCCAGAAAAGCTTTTTATTATATTTTTTTAAAATATTTTAATTAATTAAAAATGATTTTATATAAAATCTTATTTTTAAAATTAAATAAATATTTTTGCTTGGAATGATATTTAAAAATTAGATAAATTATATAAAAATATGCAAATTATTTAAAGGATAGCCTGTTTTTCTTATTTTAATTTAAAGAAAAAGTAAAAAATAACCTACCGCCAAATGACAAAATTATATAATCAATTCAGTTTTGGGGATACAATCAACACAATATTTGTTGTAGATGAATTGCCGCTCAACTTAAAATTTAATTAAAAATATTGAATAATATAACTTGCTCTCTTATAATTTTGATGTAAAGGGAGAATTTGAAGTCATTTGATTTTAAAGATCGTAAATATAAAAATTGTTTTCGAATTCGATCCTAGAAAAATACTATTTTTTCATGATAAAGATTTGGGTTTAATTTGATTTATGATTATATCAATTCTTTGAGTGAATGAATGAGAAAATTGTCTGAGAATAGCAATATTTATCTGAATTTTAACTGATTTTGATTTCGAATGTTTATGACTGATATTAACTAATTATGTATTCTTTATCAGTTAATTAGAGATTTATAGAAATATTTTCAAATTTCTAACACTTTATTAGTAAAGACTGTACCATGTTAATGCTATAATTTAAAAAAAGAGCAAACTATTTTTTCAGAAATACAATAACTTGTCAATTCGCAATGTAAATTTTTTTACCATTGGCATACGGCATATTAGTGTCAAGAATGGTATTCCAATTCTTTGACACTTAATTTTACTAATGACATACAATAACATCATGAAGTATTATTACATATTATTAGTGTACATTATTAACGACCATAAAAGCATCAATTCTCGACTTTATGTATTTTAGTTAGGAAAAACAATAGGTGTATAACCTTAGTCAGCTATTGTTTCATAATAATTCGTTCATAGTCGTGATATACCATTTCTGCATCACTTACGATTACGATTTATAATGTTGCAAAACACAACAAATATAATTGCATTTTTAAACATTAGGAAAATAATGGGACTATCAAGTTCAGAAAACAAAAGATGAGAGAAGATAGACGAGTAATCCTTTTGGTTAAGTATGATTCCGCTGCAGTGGCCTAATAATTCAAATATCGTAGTGATTCATATCAATTATGAAGTGCCAGAGTTAAAAGGGGCTATATCTATTAAAATGATCATAAACACATAAATGCCAATTAATTAACGAATATTATGTAGAGAGTTCTAAGCTTTTTAAGAAAATGGTTATTTTTACTAGATATTCCCTTTATTTAAATCTTCTCTTCTTTTTTTTTATAGATTCATTTTTTTTTCCTCATCTTCTTAAGTGATTACTACCGACAACAGCTTTGCTTTTGTATATTTTGGAATATTTTAATTATAACCACATTGCTCTAAACAAATTTTTAAATTTTGAAATGGATGAACAAATCCCGGAATTTTTTAGTTGATTTACGGAACTTTATGATTGATCAATCTCATACTTCTGACTTTGCCGTAGAAAATATATTCATATTTAAACTAAAAAAAACAGCATGAAAAATCTTAAATTCTCCATTCATAAATATATCTTCTCCAAAGTGTCCCCTAATGCGGTGTAATTTGTGATATTATATTGATTTAGATAAAAATATTGTAAGAATTACTAAAGCTCTTTGTCTGAAATAATTCGGAATAATTTTCTAACGATAATTAACTTATAAACAGACATAAGTAATTGTAAATTCACAGTAGAATTAAAGAGCATGAATAAAATCTTGACACATTAATGAAGAAATAACAGGAAGAGAAAGAGAAAGTTCAACGCTTTGAAGCTCACGACATTATTGAACATGATTTAAAATTGTAATTTTAAATTAAATATTGTTTAGTTTTGAAAATAATGTTTAATTATCTCTTGCATCTTACATAAAATGATAATCTTCCTTTTATTAAAACCGAAAAAATGTATCCTGGACAAAGATACAAGAGAGCATAAAACTGGGATTTTCGTACCAGAGTTTTAGCAAAACAAATATACGAATTTTAAAGTAGCAAGCCTTTGTTTTATATCAAATATAAAGTTTTCACGATTTACCAATAAATGTGCATTTTGTAGAGAAATAAGGTAGAAATTTGATTATCGTTTTCGATAGTTAATATATTTTTAATGTTATAACCAAAGCAGAAATTTTAAATGCAGAAATATACAGAATATATTGCAATTAATTAGAAAAGAAGGGGATGATGAAATCCTTGAAACAAAAGTGCATTTCTATAAACTATATTTTCAACATTTCGTTGGTTGAAATGAAACTGCTTTTTAGGCTTTAAATTTCGGATTTTTTTAAAGATACTAAATTATAATGCTGATAAGCAGATTTGAAAAAATCCAACTCTCATTCTGTTTTTGTCGAATTCTAAAAAGTATATATATAATCTCTGTTTTTTTTTTAAATTATAAAGTTTGAAATTGATCTTTATGGCATTTTAGAATTTTTACTGCCATTTTCGTTCAAATTTCTTCTTAATATTGATAGAACTTTTAAATGAGCATCGAGTCATGTTTCAGAGACATAAAAGAAGTGACAAAATAAGAAAGGTCACATAAATGCACTACCGTTTCATAAATATTTAATTTAATTTCTATTTATATTATGGATATTCATAGAAAAAAAATGTCAAAAATATTTAATATTACACCATTTATGGATTTTTTTTATATGAAATACAAATGCTTTAAATCCCAATTTTGATTTTCAACCTCGCAAAACTTCTAATTAGGCACAGAAAATTTAATCTGATTTTCAGTATCATCACAGCCCATCTTATCTGAACTATAAACTTGATAAAATATCACCTCTGATTAACTCATATAAAATTAAATTTTTCAGATACGTATTCTATATCGAGAAGTGATAAATAAAACACACAATGATTATGCAGCAGTTACACACTGACAGTTATTCAAAGCGAAAACCAGAGTAGTTAATCCTTCACTCAGAGTAACAAACAGAGAAATCACAGTTGAATAAATAGTCACCTGTGGTATCCCTAGGGAGTGTAATAATCCAGAGAGAGCCCGTGTCCAGCAGGTGTGCTTCCGTGGGTGAAAGTGTCTACCATGTTGAGCGTGGACCCACTTTTAAAAAAACAGCCACTCGGGGTGGAGCGGTGTTTCCTCGTCTGCTATTGGGTGAAAGTGGGTTGAGGTGATCCCCGTGATGGCTATCTCCTGATCACGTCCGTCCGAGGAGGAACAACGGATGCCCGGGATTCATTGGGACCTTTTAGAACGGATCGACAGATAACGATCGCATTCCCGTTTCAGATGGGTTCGGAATTAGTTTCTGTTGTTAACGTGAGAAGAAAAGGGGGCAGATGATAATTCAGAAATGCTTTGAGTTAGAAAACATTTACTGAATTTAATCTTCGCGAATTGATCTTTATGTCTAATACAACAATAATTAAAAGATGATAAAAATTAAGTAAATGATAATTCGTTGACATCGAATCTGGAACCAATTCGAATATGAAAAAAGTGTGCTTAAAGAATCCAATCTAATTCTAATTACCATCAGCTATACTTTCAACAATTAAGTTTAAGAATGGAGATTCTAAATTTGATAATAAGACATTCGTACTGAATTAAAGGATTGTGAATCTCTTAACCTAGTTCTTTGTATTTAATTTTATTTTCAATTAAAAATTTATCATCATTTATTCTTTTTTTTTTTTTTTGTTATTCCGAGTACGAGACCTTTAAGATCCCATGTTTTAAAGAATATTTTATCTTGAATAAGAAAAAGTTAAACCATTTCTTTTTTCTTTAAGTTCTGAAACTCTAACTTATTATATTATTCTTTTACATTCCCAATTTGTTTTTAAAATTTCATTTCTCTGCCATAGATGTAACCTCTAATAATGGAATGGTTTGATTAAAATATGAAAGAAGATTTAAATTTCTAGTTCGAAACATTGAAGAGTCAAGATGTTTTATGATGGAGCATCTTGTATTTAACAAAAAAAATGGCAAAATCTAGGACCTCCCTCCTTTCTCTTAGCTCTAATCACTGATATAAATAAATTAATTTTTATTTTATATGAAAACTCATGTCTTCTTGTATATGCTATAAATGGTCGCCTGCACACCATCATTTGTATATAAATCGCAGACTGCGCTTTTACTTTTCTGCATACGTAGTACGGAAAAAGTATATTAATCGTCAAAAAATTCGAATTCGAGATTTTGAAGAATCTCAACATTTTTAGATCTCTCTGATTAAAAAAAAAACACATTTTTGGAAAATGTCTGTCTGTCTGTTTGTGACAAAAGTAAGTCAAAAACACTTCGCACTAGAAGGTGAAATTTGACATACTGTCTTTACACCAAATTTGCATATTTCTGCCAAATTTTGAGTAAAATTTATTCAGAGGCAGTTCGTCTGTCCTGCTATTCAAATAAAAGTTAACACGATAACTACAAAACGAAAAGAGGTAGATAGACAAAATTCAATACACAGATTCATCATCTATTCTGTAGACATCTATCAAATTTTGAGCCAAATCCAACAAATGGTTGATTATTTGTCGATCTGTGCATTTAGAAACAAGTATGCGCGATCATTCAAAAACGCAGTAACTTAAATATTTGAAATTTGGTATGGGATTTTGTGACTATAAGTACAGTTTTGTGCCAAATCTTAGTTTGAATCGATTGAAAAAAACGTGTCTAAAGCCCAAATTCGATTTCCGGACACTTTTAACGTCATACCAGGGATCAATCGTCAAATAACTCGTCAAGGGTCAGGCAGTAGAATCATTAAAAATGTTAAATTCAAGCCAAAAGATGATATTTCATAACTATTGCATGTCTAAGCTATGCAAGGCGTTCTTTCGCGTGACAGATTTATTAGAAAATATGCGAGAAAATTTTGGAGAGACAACTCCCGTTGATTTGCAAAAGCATTTTGTTTCATTAGCCAGTCTTATGTATGCAGTAAACAGTGATTGAAAACATCAAACAAAAGTAATATCTCTCACCCCCTACCAAAATCAAAGGGTTAATAAAGAAAGCAACGAAAACTAAGCAAGGCTTACTATTTTCATTTTTTCCCCTCATTTCCACTATAAGTTTTTTTTCTATTTGCAATATAAGGAAAAATGAAAAATTGTGTTCTTATTCAATTATTTTTTCCATTTTATTGAATAAAGAAGTTAACAAAATTCAGTATATTTAATTAAGTTGTACACCCCTTTTTATATGTATTGTTATATAAAGACTTAAGCTTTGAGGACAACGACAGCAAGATCGAAAACGTGTTTTGTGATAGCATTTGAAATGTGTAGATCTCTTTAGCTGTTATCACGCTACAAATTTTTTTTCCTGTCTATTTCTTTTTGCAATAGGAAAAACGTCACAATGCTTTTGAGCTTTATTCGATGGATGACATTTTTTCTCATATTGCTGGAAAATGCTCATATGTAGATTTCTTTGGTGGTGATTGATATGATGCAGCTATTCTCTTAGATATTTTTACCTTTTTAACGTCACCTTTAAACCCATGCAATATTTTCACACATTAAACTCCCTCTACTCCCCCACCCCTCTCCAATATTTAGATACTTGTTGGGAAGGTAAAATTAACTTTTCGACATAGTGATGGGAAAGGAGTAAATACGGCACGAATTTTTTTCCGGCATATAGCAAATTTTGGAACAATAATATAGAATTATTATAGCTGCTAGAAATATTATAATTATAGCAGAATATAGCTTTTATAAATACAGTTATATCTTTATTCATCGTTTTCCTTTAAAAATTTTTTTTATAATATTTTTTAGACTTTTTTTTGGATTTGCTGAATGAGGAAATAAAAAAAAATAGTTTATATTATGAAAGAAAAATAAAAGCAAAAATTCTACTTCAAAATTAAAAAAGCAAAATTGGAAATTGATATTATTTTCAACAATGGCCAGAACAAGCGATTAAATATTTGATGGGAAAATAAAAAATAGTTTGAATTTCGTCATAACAATAAAAACATTGTTACACGTTGTGCATTAAATTAAATTTAAAGAATTAATCAAAATTAGAGTAAAAATTTATGCGAAAATAAAATTTTTATGATTAAGAAAATAATTTTTAAGTTTTTTTTTTAAACAGCTTAAAAATGTTCTATCTTGCGAAATAATATTTGGGGAAGATATAGCTGAACATGATTGGTTTTTAA
>JAPMOR010023205.1:14309-30638 GCA_026543865.1 Argiope aurantia | reverse complement strand
TGCCATTTTTCTTTAATAATATTAAGTAAAAACATTTAAACATAGGATACACTAGTATGATTAGAATTCATAAATGCAATCGTCATAAATATATACTTCTTTTATTTTGAATCTATAGATAATTAATTCTCAGTAGTAGATTATTTGACCTATGATTGAGCATTAAAGCTCTAGTGTGCAAATAATTGAAACTCTGCCTTCCTTTAAATTCATAGTCTAGATAAAGTGAATTTCGTAAGAACTAAATTAATGTATACAAAAATATCCCCACTTAAGAAATGCTATAATTTAAAAGTTATGTTCCAATTCTCTTTGTAAAAATCATTCCTTTACTTTGGTGACTATTGATTTTTAATATTGAATAATGATATTCAAGAAAGAAAATACATTGCTACTGGGGAACTTAATAATACTTTTTACCTTTTTTCCATCTTACATTTTGCAATTAATATAAGCATTTCATTGAGATCAGGTTTCACCGAATTACTACGGCTTTTTAAACTTATTTTCTACTCTCTTTATATAAATACACCTTTTGTATTGTAGTTTATTCAACGAAGTACGTTCTAATCTTCTTTATATTTGCCGAGTTTCACCCTACCCTTCGTAATTCTCTTCTTTCTTTTTTTTTGTTTCGGTGAATCCAATAATGAAATACGATGCTCACGGTTGCCGAATTCCAATTTTCAATAAAGTAGCGAAAGGGACAATTGATTTTCTCGAAAAAGGAAGCGGGAAGAATATCTGGGACATACAAAAGAACATTTCTACTCGGAACTTGTCTTGCTTCAACGCTTATTCTTCTTCTAACGCTTCTAGGCTTAAATAACTCGAGTGAGGATTCTACTTTTTTTTCTCTCTCTCTCCCTATTCTTCACAAAAATCTTCGATTTAGACATTTTGTTTGAATCGTCATTTTTGTTCAAAAGAACATTTTTCATTGATTCATATTGCTTCAAGTCTATAGAGTTTATGTTCTCAATTCGATAGGGAATGTTGTAAGATTATAGCTAAAGAAACAGCCCATTATATTTTACAAGTACATGAAAATGCAAAATTTATTTTTAAAAAAGAAATAATGATCAAAATTATCTTGATAACATTACAATTAACGAATATCTGTAGCTACAGTCAGTGTAATTATCAGGAAGAAATGCTTCTGTATGAATGAAGGATTTTGAATTTATTATCTTGATTCATATTGCTTCAGATATATTGTGTTTATGTTCTCAATTCGATAAGAATGTTGTGTGATTATAGCCAAAGAAATAATCCATTATATTATACAACTACATAGGAATATGGAATTTATTTATAAAAAAAGAAATAATGACTAAAATTATCCTGATAAACATACAATGAACGAATGTCTGTAGTTTTACAAACAAGTGTGATTATCAGGAAGAAATGCTTCGTTCCTGAATGAAGGATGGTAAATTAATCATCTTTAGATTAAAAATCTAATTGCTTTTGGACCTCCTGAACGTGAAATAGAAACATAAGTTTAATATTCAAACACTGTTCTGTTCCAAAAAGATATCTCATTACGGTAATGTCCAAAGTTAAAATTGAAAATTCCGATTCTAAAATTCATAATGAATTTTTTTACCTATGAAATTGTTTATCGATTATGAAAAATTACAGAATTTTTCATACTTTATTTAGAATTTTAAATTTCGTTTCAGTGAATGATTCTGAAACAAGAGAATTATTTATTTATTGCACATTTGGTGTATACATTACTCTTTAGTTTAATATCCAAAACATTATTGACTGATTAAGTATAATCAGGAGTAAAAAAGTAATAAAATGTATAAATTGATAAAGTATAAATTTGATTGCAGTTCATTATTTATAGAAGAAAAAAGAATGAATTTCAAAATGTGTTTAAAGCATATGTATGTAAGAAAAGTGAAAATCTTAAAAATCTAATCTATAATTTGAATCAATTTCATCATTCAAACTTCCGTTTACAAGACATTTGCGAATTTAATAATCCTAAGTGCAAATCGCTATTTAAACACAAGATTTATCTAATAGCAAAAACAGAGTGCCTCGAAGCAAATATATTCACTAGGAGATTTATAGCAAGTAAATTATTTTCAAAAAAAGCACGTCAGGCTTCCTGTTGAATGTATTTCTTTTGAAAACCTATCTAAAATGTAAATTTGCGCAAACATTTTCTAAAATGCATAAGTTTTTTCAAACCGAATGTTAAATGTTCAAAATTTATTTTTAAAATATAAATGATTTATTCATAAATGTTTAGTATTTGCATATTACTGTAATATCTTCTTGCATTAAAGCTTGATCGAATGTGAATTTCACAGATTTAACAATCAATCATTATTTTAGAAAAATATTTGCTTTCATCTTAGAAAAACTGCAATATATCTAAATATGTATATAAAGTAAGTAATAATGTAAATTTGTTCATACATTTTGCAAAATAATTTAATAAAAAAAATTTTAAAAGAAAGAATTTTTTAAAATCAGTATAATGCACAATTATTTTTCTAACTTGAATTTGTTTATCAATAAACAATTATTAACGAATATTGCCGTTATGAATTCCCGTCAGGTCATTGCATTGGCCTATCAAGTAATTATAAATGCTTTAGTTTTGATGCTCGTCACTCTTGTCTAAGCTGTCTTGTCTAAGCTCTCTCATAAGCTTTTATTTCAATTTTGTAGTAAAAATTGATGATTTCCAAACATTTTATAAAAATAATTTGTAGTTGAAAACCAAGATTCGAGCTGCCGACCTTAGACATGGGGAGTCGATTTAATTCTACAACGCAATAATCCAATCAAAGCTTTAACGGAATATTGAAGAAATTGCGAAGTATTTAAAGATTTTTTTGAAGAAATTCTGTTTCCTTAAAACATTTCAGAAATATATTTACACTTTCCAACAAGTAAAAATTAATGATCATAAAGATTATAGAATTAAGGCAAAAGAAAGGATGGAAGGCACGTACAATTTGAATAGTTTCGTGTTATTGGTTATCAAAGCTGTTATTTACTAGAATTTTCTTGAAAGTTATTTATTTACTTGAATTTTGTAGCTATACCAACCATTTTATATAAAAATGGAAATTTTTTGATTCATAATTAGTTTCTTTGAGTCCAAAAATGAAATTTATATATATCTGTATATACACATATTCTAATTTAGAGTACTCCGATATCAATCATTTTTCTAAAATCTGCTCTGACTACAAATAAAAAATAATTACCAAAAGTACCATTAAGAAACATTTAAAATTGTTTCTTATTAATACCTTTCCATTAATAAGAAATTTAAAATAAATAACGATGTATTAAATAAATCTTAACATGTAGAAGAAAGCGAATATAACACGAAAACTTTTTCTTACTTTTATTCTTTCTGCTTCAAAACATAAAAGAAATTTATAATTAGATGCAATCAACAGAAATTCTTTTTAAAAAATCTCAGAAACTAGAAGCGTAATTAATTATAATCTACCGAAAAACGCAGGAAGTTTATTATTTTCAATTTTAAAAATATAATGCTGCAACAAAAGATGTAGAAACTTCATAATAATTTTTTAAGTAAAAAATAAAATCATATTAACAAAGGAAATTAAAATGTATGGCATTTTTATGAAGCAAAACCTTACTTATGAATTTTTTTACAGTTTTCATTTTTTTTTTCAATTTTTGCGAATTTAAAGTTAAACATTTATATATGTAATTTATTTTTTGTGATCTACTAGCATATATATATATATATATGTACACCAGTAGTTAATGTTGAATTTCTTCTGATTCACTTACTCATAAATTGATGCTCATTATGCACCAGATGAGCAACATGCCATGCTATTTTAATACCATTAGAACTGTTCTGTTTAAAATACACATGGACTTTCGTAGTGGAATCAGAACCTATAACATCGTAATGACATTAATAATTGAAGTTATTTTATAATCTATTTCAAGTGTTGTTACCTTTGATGTAGTAAATTGTCTTTTAGGATAATGTACTTTCTCATTCTTCAAATAAATTATACAGTTAATAAGTAGAATCTTTTTCCGCGACTTTTAACAATGGAAGAAAATCGTACAATCGAATATTCCATAAAACAGGGAAAACGATTTGAATTTTATTACAAAAATTTAAACTTTTATTGAATATTAAGTGGTAATACATTTTTCAAAAAGTTCGAAATTCGAAGATAGGCTGCCCGACATCTAAACTGCTATCATGTTCAAAATTTCTAAATGATATGAAAAATGAAAAATAAAAAAAAATGTGTGCAATAGAATTTCTAGGAGTTACCAGAAAAAAACGCTAAAAAAATTCGCGTAGTCTTTAATTAAAAATTCTTATTATTTTTCTTCACTTCAAAATGCGGATTTACACCCTTTAATTTATATTTGTGTAAATTTTCGTACCTCTAGAAAAAAAAGAAGAAAAACTTTTCGCGTGCAGAGTGCAATCTTTATTAGTAGAAGAGTAAATTTATGTAAGGAAAATAATAAATGGCAAAATAAATCAAAATATAATGTTTAATTATGCAAATAAAGTAACTTTTGAATATTTTATACCTTCTTTTGAAACTCTGAATCTCAGTAGTTATTATAATACTAAATTTATATGAATGAATCTATTGTATGAATTCTTCACATTTTTTTGTTTTTCTTAGGAAAACTGGTGAAAAAATTAATTACACTACGGAAGCAATAGAAGTTTATAGATATTCGAAGAAAGAAAAAGCATGGAAGTAAAAATATATATGATGCGACTGTGAAAGAAGATTATTTTCTGATAATTATACATTACGCTTCTTAACATTCTATTCTTCAGCATTCAGCTTCCAGAAATTCCATTATTATTCAGGTGGAACAAAACTTTTCTGATTACTTTTAACTTCTTTCAATTATTCCTGATTTAAAATTTTAAGTACGCCTCTAATCCTTAACGAAATATCTTTAACTGAATTATCCAGGGCCTGCTAGCAAAACTGATTATACATACGTACACAAACGGATAATTAAAAAACAACTTAATTAACTATTCATAGCATTAGAATGTAGATAAAATTTGTACCTTAAGTTCTTTAATTGGGTGACAGCGAAGCAGGAATTTCGCTCTTTAAAATGAATGTTTCTTTGCTGCTTCCCGCTGGAGAACAATCAATGATAATTTCAACTCTGCTTCCGCCCTTTCGTCAACAAGAAAATATTCAACGGTCCGACTCGCGAGTCCTGCTTGCTGAATATTTAAAAACCAGTCGATGGCTGCCGTAGTTTTAATTGCCTCAAAAGAGCACCTAAAATATCCAATTCTAAGATCGGTGTGGGTAAGGCTGCCTGAAAATAATTTAATCTAACGTAGGGTGGCCGATTTTCTTCGAAGAAAACTTCTATCTCTCTCTATCCTTAAACTGATTAGCAAGGAAGCTCGGAAGGGGGAGGGGTCTCTTTTGTGTACCAGAAATTTCAATTACCAGGGTACTTAAGGACTAGCGACAGGGACGCTTCGCTAGATTCACCTATTGAATAAATAGTTTATTTCAAGGGGGCATTTATAATTTTAGACGTTATTCACATATAGTTTTGAAAACTGAAGGGGTGAGTAAAAAATTGCTAATTGCATGCGTCTAGTTCTTTAAAAATGTGTAATTGCAGAGCACTTCCTTTTTTCTGCAATATATAAAATTTTAAGCAGGTGCCAATCTCTTTTTGAAGCAATACTAATTAGATATGAGTGTAATTTTCAGAAAGGTTCATTTTGTACGCAGAGTAGATAACTCCTTTTGTTAAGGGATAATATTTTATTTATTTATTTTGTTCTTAATAATTAGATGGTTATTACATTTTCTCTAACTTTTTCAAGAAATTGTTGCATAATTTTTACAGTTCACAGAGTGTGTAATTTTCAAAAATAGTTCATTTTGTACATGCAGTAGATACTCCTTTTGATAAGATAATATTTTAATTTTGTTGTTGTTAATAATTACATGATTAATATGTTTTTATAGCTTTTTCAAGAAATTTTAGCAGAAGTTTTACAGCTTACATTACAGAAAACGTAATAAATTTAATGCACTTACCATATACAAAAAACAATTTATTCAGTTTGTCTAAATGCATAATATTGCATTTCATATTTTCCAAGTTTATTTTTAAGTAAATTTATCTGGAAATTAAAATAACCAAAGCAAATCACATATTTAATCCAGTGATAAAAGAAACATTTAAAGAATGCATTATCTCTCTAAAGTTGCAAGCAGCAGATGACTAATAACTTTGTTACAAAAAAAATATTATAACAATTTCGAAAATTCATTAAAAAAACAGTTTTAATTACCATCGTTTTATAACGTTTAGAACAATTTCATTTAGCTTAATTTTTCAAATCTATCCATTTATATTTGAATGTACAGTATTTGACAGAAAAAGAGAGAGATTATGTAACAGTTTTTAACTAAATAACTGATAAGATTAAATGCAATCATTTAATCTGGCAATGGAACAAGAGAAAGGGATTTCATCATAATACGAAAATGAATTCGTTTGTCATCATTAATTGGAATTATCTTCTCATATTTTACTCCTAATAAAATTTAATAATTTGCAGATTGTGTTGTTTTTATTTTCTGTGTACGTTATTCTACATAAAACATATATTTATTGATTATTATTAAAAGTTTATCATAGTGCAAAAACACAAGTGAACAATCAGCCGATTTCGAAGCCTAAATCAATTTATTGTTTTCGCCATCTTAAATCCAACATGTGCTTCAAAAATATTTAATTCATTTCTCAGTCCCGAAAAAACAACTCAGCAATGATCTATCATTCTATTACCAATCGAGGCAGAATTTAAAGATACGTCGAACTGTTGAACAATTGATCCGATAAAATGACTGAATCTGGAATGGAAGGGGTGGGGGCGGGGGTTAAAGGATTTTATCATAATAGCGGAATTCCTTCTTGCTAATGCGTTTGCTTCATTCACATGACATCCCGAAAGAAGACAAATGACTTTTAAAAGTTGCCTGCGATGCGCAGATGCAAAGAATGATAGATGTGAAAGTAAACAGATCGTTTTTGTTTATTCGGGGATTGCTTGGCTCTTGAAGAAGATTCTTTTAAGAAAAGTATGTGTCGAGAATTTCAAGTGCCCAACAGTTTTCTGGATAGAATTGAACTGTTAATGAAGAATGAAAGTGATATGTAGGAAGCTTGGATTCCTCGGTACCCGAGAATTGTTGATATTTAATTTTATGATTTTAAGTGAAATCTTAATTTCAGGACGGTTATTAAAATTTTGGTTCACTGATAAAACTACTTGTAGAAAGCAGAAGTATCGAATGTTTAGGAACTATGCCTGTTAATTCTTAGAAAATTTACTTTTTATTATTTATCTTTTGTGTAAAATAAAAATTACTCTCTTTTCTTATATTTTATATATATCGTAATATATTTATTGTTATATTTTTATTGCTTTTGCTAGAATAGAAATATTTTCTGTGTGAACCTTTTTTCTCAAAGATCCAGATGTTTTAACAGGACTGATATATTAATAATTTATTGTAGGCGGTTATTTATTGTTATTATTAACGTGTTATGCTTTCTTCATTAAGTGAAATATATATTATTTTCATTTATATTTATAAATAATAAAAGAAATATCTCTTTAAAAATCTCATTTTTTAGAATAAAAATATAAAATATATTTTTACAGATAGCTTATTGAAATAATCAAACCTCTAGAAGATTGTTCTTAATTTTCTAATCATAGATCTCGTAGAATTTAATGTCACTTCCTTTATAACAATATTTTTTGTTTAGTTAAAATAAAAATCTATAAAAAATGACTTCATACAAAATCCATTGCACTCTTTAATGAGCATTTAAAGCTTGCATATTAATATATTTATAAATAAAGTATAACATGATGTATTGAAAATTTTATTTTATAAATAGGTTGATGCTTCTCTAGAAATACTTGCTTTCTATATAAATTTTTTATAATATTATTTTTAGTATTTTAAAAAAATATGTATATAAAACAAGTATTTCGAGAAAAAACTACTTATTTTGTATATTACAAGCATAATAACATATTATTTTTTTTATATTTTCCAATTACTGAGTAAGACTATCCGACTTGTCATGCACCTCTAGTTATAATTAATAAATTTTCTATTTTTTTTTTTCTTTCCTTCTTAAGTGAAATATCAAACAGAAATTTAAAATCTCAATGTCTGCTGCTCAAAAAGAACATGTTTATCTATTTTTTTGTAAAATATTTATCAAATCTAGCAACACATTATTTTGAAAATACCACCCTAGAGATAAAATTACTGAATCGATTGTGAGACTCCCTTTGCCACACAACTCACTTTTAATTCAAATTTCAAAACCTTTCGCTCTTCTACATTTTATACTCACCTCTTTCTAAATAGGAGTCATAAAATATCAGATAGCACTCACATCTCACTGAAAGGAATATATTTTGATAATAAGTTCAGTTTTCTGAAAGCATTATAACTGTGCTGTGTTTTCAACTCAAATTTCTAAAAAATTGTTTTTGTTTCCAAATCTTTCCACTGTTTGGATGAGACATTGGACGACATTTGCTTTTTAGTACAACTTTCTGTAAGTGTGTAATTTGCCTTCACTTCAAGAATATTTACAAAATTCGGCAAAGATTAACGTGAAACAACCTAAATTAAGATCATGTATTAAAAACGGTTTGTGACAACCGCTTGAGTTTCTTTTGTACAATTATGAAGCCTATATTGTTCGAACTTCATCTGAGAATTCCGATTTTAATTTTGAATCACAAACATCGCAGCTTTATGTTTCCTTCTCAGAAAACTAAAGCAATGCCAAACAATTCTCACCAACATGAATCCATATCGCACGCAACGAGCATAAATCCGCGTCAGTTAAACTAAAATGTAAATAGTTCCTTCAGCTTCCCTATTCTCTTTACCTGTCAGTAATTCCTTAGTGCTTTCATTGCATCTCTTCATATTTTATCCAAGACATTTTTGAACAAAAGGAGTCGGTACAGTATTTCGCACCTCTGCAATCCTTACTCATTGCCTTCTAGACTTTCGATTATATTCGAAGTTATTTGAGATAAAGAACGTCGGCTGGGGGCTGATAGAGCGAGGAAGAGAAAGGGGGAAGGATATACTGTGTAACGCTTCATATCGAACTGTCACATTTCCCTTGGCGTTTGTTTAGTGTTGGGGCGACAGGGCGTGAGAAATTTTTTGACATGTCTCAGCACGTTTTCTATTGAAACATCTCGAATAGTAGTAGAACGGGGAAAGAGAATGGGGTTGGAAAAAAAGAAGAGCAACTTTTCGGGATGGAGCTTAATATGAACAAATAAACAAAGTAAAAGAATGTATCTTCATTTTCGTTTTTCTTTTACGAGATGGGCTGTTTTTAGAAAAGAATAATTTTCGTATATCTCTTTTTCAGAGAGCGATACAATGATAAATGTTTACTGAAGAAATCTGAAAAATTTTCTTTTATATTTATAGCAAAAAGAAAACAAATTGCCAAGGAAAGGCGTTTTTAATTAGCTACAAATTTAATTTAATAATTTTTTATAAAAATTTGCTATACTTTAAAATGTAGTTACAAAGCTACTGCAACGTATTTCAAAATGACAAAATAATGTTTGCCATGCTTCCTTTACATATGTATAGAATAAATTAAGCCCCCCCTCCCCAAAAAAAACTGAGAAAAATAATTTTAATGGATGTCTTATAAAATTGAAAAGAATCACAAATAATCTTTTTTATTATTAAGAAAAACATTTTCTTGAGTTTTAAAATAAATTCTAGTTATTTTTCACACTTTCATATTAAACCTTAAAAGTGCATAATAAATTTTCTAGTTAAAAAAATTATAAAAAATATGTATCTAGCAAAATTAAAATACAAATATCATTTAACAGTTAAATCTAAACTAACAAGCATACAAAATTCTATATTTTTTCTTTGTCTTTACATTTGTGTTTGTCACGAGATAAGATTTTAAAATATTTAATGTATTATTTTGAATTATTACAACACCAAATTAATTTTTGAATGTATAAAAATGTCATAAACGAGATTAATAGCTCAAATTTATATCAAAACACAGCTAAGTATATGTTGCTTACTACATTAGCAATCTGAACAATTTTTGCAATCATTCACCGATTCATATTCTGTTTTGAAACTCACATCTGAAATTAGATTGTTAAAAATCGAATTTCATTTGTCAATATATTTTGTAATGATATTTCAGCATTCCATTTGAACTTTCCTAGTGATATTACTATCTAACGTATAATCTAAAGAAATAAATTTATAGAATTGTATTCTTTCGAAAATTGCGACCGGATGAAAAATGTTTTCCGCCATTACCACTTTGATTTTTGAATTTGTATCTTCCAATGAAACTAATTGTAATATTTCAAAATTATTTTCCACGTATGTATAATCATCTGGTTCAAAACGATAAATTGAACAAAAATGCTATTTCTAGTCTTCAATTATCATGATAAGAGAAGTGGGATTTACATTCTTTCAACGCATTTCGAGAATAATTTATTGCTAAAAGAATTTAAAATTTGATGACCTTTGAAGTGACATAAATGGCGCATTCAGAATTATCTGTAGAGTTTGTTGAAATACACAGGGTTTGATGATATTAAAGAAAAATTCATTGAAAAGTCATAAATCGAATTGATATGAGAGAATGAGATAGAAAATGTTATTAGAATTTTCATATAAAGATTCCCGAAAATTTAAAAATAAGTTTCCTTAGAGTTTAAAAAAATATTTGGAAGAAAAGGAATATTTTTTTGAAAAATTAATGAATTGATAACTCTTCTTAAGACGAAAGCACTTTTCGAAAGATTATCCGTAAATAACTTTAACTATTTACTTTATATTATCCTATAAGTACCTAATTGTAAAATTCCGTTGAATGCATGTTGATAAATGTACTTATTTAATATTATTTGATGTATTTTGTAATTATTTATAAAGATATTTTTTATCTAATGCATGTTTTAAATAATACGATTCATAAATTAATAATAAACATATCAGCATAATTTCCCATTCAATCATTTCATAAGTCTTAAATTTCTTCATTAGTTTTTGTTTACATTTTTTAAGAATAAATTAAAGTGGGTAGACTTCCTTTTCGAATTTTTCAAGGATGATTTGTATTTTTATTCATTAATTTTTGAATATTTTCTACAATCATGCGTATATATGAGAAAGCCTTTTCTTTCGAAATTATAAAGCATGATTGATATTTTTAAGCATCAATATTTTTGATTTTTAATCGTAAAGTGCATTTAAAAATAAGATAAGATAAGCAAAATTGGAAAAATTAAATAATAGTTTCTATTACAATAATTGAAAATAGTTGAATAAAATAATTGAAAAAAAAATAATAAATCATAAAAATGAGATATTTCTACTATTTTTTAATGAATGTTGTAATTTTAGCACACATATTAATTTATTCATTGATATCACAATTAAATGTAATATTTTACAAATGATTTTTCTTTATGACTTAATAACTATTTATTCTTCTCTAAAGACGGCTGAATATGTGTCTACTTTTCTCCAATTATTTTGAATGAAATTTACTAAAATTATTAAAATATTACTAAAACTCAATAAATCTTGAATTGTTAATTGCATTCACTTGAAGAATTAAGTATGGGAAAAAATACCAATTTTAAATTAAAAAAAGAGGTTTTTCACTAATATTTACATGCAATGGAATGACATTTACAGTTAAGATATTTATGTTTAAAAAAATCTAATTTTCCATTTATTATTAACTGCGATTTTTTAAAAAATATTTTTTATTGAAGTTCACCATGTCTTCACCTGTGAATACAATGGGAAGTACGTCTTAGAGTAATGCAAAGGCTCAACACCTTAGAGAATATGGAAGATTTATGGCTGTAAGATAAGAGCATGAAGATATAAATCTTTCCTAACATTCAAATGGAGCGGAAATAAGCGGAAATTGCCATAATGCACTTTCTTTTGACAATGTGCAGAGGTAGTTCGATGCTACTAGCAGAAAAATCTGCTTTTCTTTCCTTTTTACCGAAAAATATCCACATAAAAGAAAATCACGAGATTTTTGGAATTGAGGCACATTTTTACTATTATTGTTTGTTAAAGAGAATTGCTGAAGTATCTTTGAAAAATGGAGAGAAAATTTCTAAGGCATGTGAAAAAATAATTTTAATAGAAATTGAAAATAAATTGAGAAAATTTCTTTTTATGTATTTGAATTAATCATAAATGTATATTTAATTTCTTTTTTTCAAATTTTGCATAAGTAGCTATATTTTGTGTTTTATGTTAATGGAAATATACACTTCTTCCTATCTGAATTAAAATGAAATTTTAAAATTAAATTAATTTTAATGCACTTTTATAAATTATAATGACCTTTTTTTAAAAACATTTTGTTGTCATAGCAGAAAATTAAATTATGTGTTCGTCAAAACATCTTAGCTCGATGTTTTGCTGAATTTTCCCATTTTAGTCTCTCAATTAGAGGAATGAAATTTTGTATACAGTCAGAGGATCCAGACGCTAATCTTATCAAATTTTGAGTAAGCTCCATCGATGTAAAGATTAGCTTTTCTATTTGTATATAAATTCGATTGTTTCTACGTATTGAATATGTTACAGTGAAAATCCGAAATCAGTCAAAACGCGAATTAACTAGGGAAAACGCGTTTTAACTGACAGCGGTAAGGAAATCCCTGAATTAACTAGGGAAAACGCGCTTTTATTGGCAGCGCTAGGGAAAACCCGAATTAACTAGAGAAAACGCATTCTAACTGACAGTGCTAGGGAAATCCCGAATGAACTTGGGAAAACTCGTTCTAACTGACAGCCCTAGGGTGAACCCGTTTTATTCGTGTTTTGACTGATTTGTAAGACAATATAATTAAATTCAAAATTATTGTGTTAAATTATACTTACTAACACAGTGTGTAAGAGGGAAAAACCCATCATTGAAGAAAAAAAAATACTTTACTTGGATATTGTTTAATACAGTACCGTTATTACAAATTACTTATTTCGACATGGCAAACTGCTGTGATACTTAGAATTGCAAAGATAACCATTTTTCATACATAAACATCTCTTTGAAGAACAATCTTTTTTATAAGAACAGCGAGCGAACCCTTCTCCACTTCCTATAGTTCCTTTTCTTGCTGCTGTTCTCAAGAAATTTCCTGATTCGGTACTCGTTCTTGAGCAAAGAAAGTTTACGGCGATTCATCGAATTGAGATATGGAAATCAGTGAATATATTATATTTTTGTATCAAACTTGTACCCTGATTAGCTGTAGTCTACTTTATAAATACTTAGTTAATATATGTAATAACCATATATTTATTGAATAAATGCAGAACTAATTGAGTTTAAATATCATTTCTTAGCTCGAATACAATTATTTCAAAACTCCATATATCAGCAACTGGAATGAAAACAACGACATTACCTCCAATATCAAACTCAGGATGTGTTGCATCTGAGATCTTTTTCATTCATTTGGCTTGCTTTATTAAAGTTTCTTTGGCTTCTAATGAGAAAAATGTTGGTCGACTTACTAACGAGCATATTCTTCCTTGATTGTGCTTATTCAGTTTCTTGCATTCGTGTCCTCGAAAATTTTTTGTAATTCAACCTCGTCTTCGATATTTTTTTATAATATTTGAGGACAAGGTTTTTGTTATTCCAATTCTTGATTCAATCCCAAACATAGGTTTATATGGTAATTCTTAAATATTTCCTGAATGTAGAGCTCTGTTTTCCATGAATTGAACAAAACGGAAACCATTGGACCACTTTGTAGTTTGATAATCCTTCATCCATTAAACCAACATATTTTCTATTTCTTGGTTGGCCCTCTCAACAGAACCCTGCGACTGGCTGTACCGAGGTTTCCCATAAAGAATCTTTAATTATGACCAATATACGCATAACTTCTCTATAATAGAACTTACAAACTCTCTTACATTATCAGAATGCAATAAACAAGGAGTCCCTAATATAAAAAAAATACATATGTATATATATGAAATGCTTGCAAAGCAACCTCTTCCTTTCTTTTTTTCTGAACTGCTCGTAATAACACAAACTTTATTAAATATTTCTGGTAAACCATGACAAACCTAAATTCATTAACTGCTTGAGATTGCATGTTAATCAAATACACTTGTTAGCGTCTATTCACTTCTGAGTGAATAATAGATATAGAAATCAAACCTTTCCTTTTTAATTTTTTTTCTGTTGATATGTTTCAAACATCGATAAAAAAATGTGTATCTTCTCATTGGTTATGTCAGCACTTTTTCTTGAATTTCCAAATTTAAGTCTTCTTTGTCCCCATGTCCTATGGCCACATGTGTAAATTAAATAGCAGCAGTTTTTTTTTCAGTTGGTAAATAATATTTTATGGGTTTATTTGAAGAAACCAACTTTTTTATTCCACTGATTTCAAGAATGACAAACTTTTTTAATCTGCGGGACTGAACTGAAGTCTTGCTAAAGGCAGATTTTCCTCCTTCAACTTCAGATAAAAGAGTGTTGTATTCCTTATGTGTAACAGCCTTAAAGTTATTATGATTTTTGTTTTTTACTTAAAGTAAAAACAGTAATTGTTCAAGAAATTTATTTTTCCCATTTTTAGCTTAAAAAGCGTTTACAGTTTCTTCACTGATTGTAAATAAATCAACAGCAATTGTAAATAAATCAACGTAAGAAATCTAGATTCATTTGGTTTTAACTGGGCAACACTTGAAATAACTATAGAAAACGGATTCTTCCTAGTATTGTCAGTTAGAACTCATTTTCTCTTGTCAATTCAGGTTCTCATTGGTCCTGTCAGTAAAAACGCGTTTTCCCTAGTTAATTCGCGTTTTGACTGATTTCGGGTTTTCACTGTAACAAATGCATCGGAACCCAGTTTAAAATTCAAATTTATAATTTTTTTTTGCCTTTGATTGTTATTCAACAGTCTGAATGAAGTTATACAAAATGACAGGAAGCCATTACCAATCAAATGCAATTTTCCTCTGTGTTGAGAATTTTTCATATTAAAAAAAAATCATATTTCGCAAACATAATAGTTTCCAATAATTTTTTAAAATCGACTCTATAAGAAGAAAAAAAAATACATATAAGTTTTCTTCCATATGCAAAAATCTGAAGTAATTTTGCCTATTGATCACTTTTAATTAAAGTATTTTTACTTGTTTTCTCTTTTGCTATACAATTCTAATATAATATACAATAAAAGTATTTGTTACAGTAAAATCAAACAATTACAACCGAATTTTGAAAATTGATTAACGCAACTTACCAAATATCCTAATGAAAAATACATGTTAATAAGAAAATGAATTGGTAATGATTTTTTTTCTGCTTATACTGTCATTTAAGGTTCTTACAAATTCAATAAATAGGTACAAATGTATTCTAAAAGTTTCATAATAATTGTTTCAATGAAGGTTCACTAAAAGCTTTAAAATATTTACTTGTTGTATACTAAATTATTGGCAATTTACAAATAGATCTAAAATTAATATTAAATTAGCAAATCCTATCATGATTGCGCCAATTTTATATGTTTATTTTCAAAAAAGTTTCATTGCTAAAATCATATTTTAATATTATTTGTTATTGTGCTTAATAAATGGATAAAAAATGTATAAGAAGGCCTGATAATGCTTGTAACAGGATATAAAAGGATAATTTAAAAAAGTTTGTTAAAATAAATAGTTTTTGTTTCCCTCCAATAAATCCGTATATTTAGGATAGAAACACATTTTTCTTCTTAATATTTCTAATTTCATTTACAAAAAATAAAATACATTCTTAGTCCAAAAATAATTTCATTATATCGTTTTATGTTGCAGTTTTTTGTGCTTGGAAAATTCAAAAATGTTTTTAAAATTAGGAGGGGAAAATAGCTTTTACATAGCTATTTTCTTTTCTTTTCTTATTTAACTTTACAAATAAAATAAGTGCATTTAAATTAGAAAATTTGTTGCATTTAAATTGCAGCAATTTACTGTAAATACAACAATTTGTAATAACAGCAGCGTAAAAGCAATTGACATGTAATAGGATCAAAATAAGTATAATATAAAAATTATTAACAGAATAAAATGGATATATTAAATTTAAATGAATATTTCTACTATTTTAAATAATTGAACAGTTCTATAAAATATTTACACGTGAATATTTTACTTTAATACCGATTACATCCATCAA
>JAPMOR010023205.1:0-14209 GCA_026543865.1 Argiope aurantia | reverse complement strand
ATATATATATATATATATATATATATATAATAACTATTTTAGATTTTTAAAATTTAATTTTAAGTGGGAAAAAGATTAAACTACAGTTTCTTTAGCTTTTTTTATCATATAGGTAAATATGATTACAATAAAACATATGCGCAAATAAAAACGGTTTCACACAGATAAGTTTGACTTTCATAAATTTGATTTTTGTGAAATATTCACTTGCTTGTAAAAGAAAGTTTTACAAGTTTGCCGTCAATTTTCGATAAGAAATATCAAAATAAATTTCAGATACATAGAGAAACCCACGTGTTGTCATCAAAAAGGGTTTACGTCTCAATGCAATTGAAAATATATCTCACCTCTAAAGCTATAAAAGGACCTTACGATAAATATATACACCACTTAAATTTATCGCTTTTTTCATCTGGTTTGTCGCAGGAAAATGCTACGCGCTAAAAGATGAAGCTCACCTGAAAATTCTCGATTTATTTCTCCCAGATAGTGGAAGGAAGAAAATTCAAACTCACGTAAAACTTTATCACATATCTCTAAAATTCTCCGAAATTGGAAAAAGAGGGCTTTTCTTTTACTGTTTTTTTTAAGGGAACATCCGGCCTTCGACTGCAGCAAATTCTTTACATATCGGATTTTTATCGATTTCTAAACTAAGTCTGCGTATTATTCTTTTTTCGGAGGTTTTCGAAGTTATACGTGCATAAGGAATGTTAGTGGTCAATATCCTAGAAATAACTTCACCTAGAAATACTCGATTGGCTATTTCCAGGGAGGTTAACATCGATTTTAAGTAAAACCGCAGGAATTCGCAAGAGTCCCCCCCCCCAAATATTCTATTTTAGGTATCTAAGGAACGCAACTAATCGATTACTTTTTTCCCATGATTCACTTGAAAAGTATGTAAAAAATCGTCCAAATAAGCATTAAAATAATAGTAAAAGCTTTATTTACATCAGAAGAGAGCTGAATTTATTAACTTGAGTTAACAGTTTACGCTTTTTTTTCCCTCGCCTATTATAGAAATCGCACCCAATCTGATTTAGATCGACAAAATATTATTTAAAAATATTTTTTTTCTTCTATCTCTTTTTATAGCATATTAATACATATAATAATTATATTTTTTTAGAAATTAAATCAAACATTATAAAAATTTAAATATTTGAGTCGATTTCTACTTTTGGTTATTCTTAAGACAAAATGAAATAAACTATATTGCAAAATGATTTCAATTTTCTTGTTTCATTTGTTATTTTATAAACCAACAGATTAGTAATTGGCAAATATCTTGTACTTCAAAATGTTACAAATTCTTTACAGTTATTAAACATTTAATTACAATAATCAATTTCACTGATGTGAATGAGTAAAATTATGAATAAAAACAACTGTTTGATTAACTAGTTTGATATTTGAAACGGTTCAATCAACAAATTAGTTAATCAAACAGTTATGTCTGCTTGTTATAAATATTTAATTAGAATTAATATTTATTAACTAACAGTTATACCTTCTTTTTATAAATATTTCACTAAAATTTCATAAAAATTAAATTTTAACGATTATAATAAAATTCTTGAAACTGGAACTAAGAACAAAAAAAAGGTTGCTTTCAATTATATCGAACTTGATCATTAGTCGATGCCTTATTAAAAGATTGTGATTTTTTTTTCTTTTGCAAAGGCAGAATTTCTTTAATTTTCTAGAAAAATCTTCGTCAGCTTCAAACATTTACTTAAAACTATAAACAGAATGTCTCTCCTCAATTAAATACATAATAAAAATGACAAAAGCCCCTCCCCTCAACGACTGAACACAATTTATCCTAATAATATCTAGTTGTCTTATGCTGCGTATCATAAATCATCTTTTAGAATCTTTTGTGTTAAGTACCTTTTCATCTGAAGCTTACTTGAGATATCTCCAGGGCAAACCTGAAGGAGGCAATCTTTGATTAAAATCGGTGAGATCTAAGAAGAAAAATGGTTCAATTATGTAAATTGTAACATGCTTCAAGGGAAGAACCACCAATGAAATTATTCCTTTGCAGTTCCACGTCATCGTGCCACGTTTTCCGATAGTGAAATATGTATGCTAATTAAGTCATGATGTATGATTTTTAATCTAAGCATTACGTGGTGATTAATTGCGCTTTGATATGACGTCCATTGTTTGAGAATGCTCAATCTGTATCATTTATACCAGGGGAGACAAGAGAAGGTACAAGTTGGCTATTTCTAATATGAAGTCTTAGGAAACATTGTTGGATTCTCTGACGCGAAATTTAATCAAGAAAGCTATTTTTCAAACTGAAATATTGGTAATTCAACATGCCATTCTAGGAGACAGGAACAGTCTTGCTGGATACATATTCACCATTCTTCGTCAATACATATCTGAGAAGAGATTAATTTTCTTTTTCAAAATTCCGAGTGTTGCCTGTAAATTACATATAAAATCTCTGTATTTTTATTTTATAAGATATATTATGTTGAAAGAAACGATTATATATAATCAATACTATTGTTATTCTATTTTTATTATTTAATGATAAATCTCATGATTAATAAAGTTTTCCTGCGTTGAGTTATATTATAAAATTTATAATTAACTATACAATATTAACAAGCATACATAATTTTAGGGTAACTAAACAATTATTAAACAGCTATCCTAGATACACCCCATATAAATTAATTTAGAAATACAAATATGCTATAAGTGTAACTTTCTGAAATATTTTAAAAATTCATCTTATAAAATTTTGAAGATATTATTTTGAAATATTATAAGTTTTATTACATGTTTTATCAATTTCATATGAATTTATTTTTGTAAATATTATTTTATGGCATTGTTATTTAATATCTGAAAATCAATACCATTTTTTCTAGTTCGAAAACTATATACTTCTAATTGATATGAAAACAAGTATGACAATATTATCAACATAAGAGTACAATGAAAGAAATAAAAGAGAACATAAACAATGAAAGGATGTTATTCCCCTTCTTTGGATTCTAGGGTAAAGACACTTTGATGAAAAAAAAAATTATGCGGTATAATAAGAAGAATGTTAATGTTTATAGAAATTTTAACGAGATGGTATTAATGAACTAAGTTAATTAAACATTTAAAGAAAAATCAATGACAATGAATAAGAAGAAAAAAATGCATTTTCAAAAAAGGAGCTATAATGAAATAGTTGCCTGTTTTAATATACAAATATTTTCCAATTTTTTTCAATGTTTTCATCTGTTTCTATTTTAATTACAATGTTGTCAAAAACATGGAAATAAAGATAGAACATGAGATTTCATTTCTATATTAGCGTACTAGAATCTCCAAATCAACATACGATAATTTTTATTCAAAGAAAAATAACTATAGCTCCAATATAAGTAAAAAGCAACACTAATTGTTAGATTATAATATAAATGTTTAGAATTGGTGCTTCTGTTGGATGAAAAAAAAAAAAAGGAAAAATTTTGAGCGATACTGAAATGATTATCGTTCATAATTTTTGCGATCGTCTTTAACAATCTTTAATGTTTTAATGATTTTGGTCATTTTATAATTGTTTCCTTCCATAACCAGGGACAATTCAAGCTGTCGCGTAGAAAAAAATAATCTGCCAAGGATCGCATCGCAATTCAATGACATAATAACTTTTCTACACATCTAAATTGTTGGAGTTTTATGGAATTAAACAAATTATTTGGAAATATAAAATTTTATAATAAAAAAGTCTTAATTATACATGAAAAAATTAAAATCTATTAAAATGAACAATTGTTTAAAAAAAATCATTTCGGAAATATAAGTCAACACTTTTCTGTCCATACGTTTATTATAATTGCTGTAACTTTATTATGATTGCTGTAAGATCTAATGACACCTTGCTTATTCTTCTGAACTTCATATGGGCATTTTATAAAATGTTATCATGCATATCTACATAAGTAGATAAAGTATATTTCAAAAAACATTGTTTTAATATAACATTAATGCATGTATGTACTCATAGAAAGAGTGCAACGAAACCATTCCAAGTAAACATGTGAAGAAATAAAATTATGACTTTGAGGCTAAACATAGTAAAATATATCTCCAAAAGATCAAAATCAGAATTGCATTACAATGAAATGTTATGAATTTAGAAACACAGAAAATGAAAATCAATCTTGTTATTGATTTCAAAATAATTTGCTTTTTCCAAGACTGATAAAACTCAAAAAAGCTGCAGGCAATTCTTCAAAAACTTTCTTTGAGATAATAAAATATTCCTTCCCAGAGAATAAAAATGATATACATATGAATGTATAAATGTATTCTGGTTAGAGGCTGTTTGAAGTGGGTTCCTGTTCTCCATATTTATTTCAACATTGCGATACCTCAAATCAAGCTCTAGAAACCGATTCCTTTGGTTGATTCAGCGATATTTCTCAAAATAAACTTCATTCTGAGATACTTTTCAACTAAATAAAAGTACGAAAAGAGCTTTGAAAAAGAAGTTGTAAAATTTATTTATTGTGTCATAAGCATCTGTGCGTATAGAATGTTTCAAAATCAAAACTAGATATTTTCGATGGAAATTTAGAAGCATGCGAACTGTTTTATTAGAATTTGGTGTTCTTATTTTTTTCTTTTATTCCATTGGAAGAAAATGTAATAAAATCTGTGTACATTCATTTTGGAAACATGATTATTCTTTTTTGTTCTTCTTTGCGATTGCTATATATATTATTTATAAGATTGTCTTAATGTTTTATAAAATTTAAGATCAAGTCACTCATTTATATAGTAAACTGCTTTTTCTCTACTAATAACAAAGATGAATGTGCTAGCGTGAGTGTTTATACTTACCGGGCAGCCCATTTGGCTTATAGCTATTAAATTTGGTACATTTATAGGAAAGAGAGTAAAAATTTGCATCTCGAAGATATTTTTTAAAATTTTATTTCATTAAAAATTAAGTTGAATTTTGGCGTTTTCTGCAATAAATTATTATTACAAAAAATAAATTTTAAATCGTTTGAAAATTTCAGAAAAATATCTGTTTATGAATACAAATTTAATAATCGTGCAAGTTTTTCCTGAATTTTGACATTTTTTGACCGTTTTCGATCTTTCATAAATTTTCTGTTTGCGTGATTTTCTTTCATTGATTAATGCTTTATGTTTAATTAATAATTGATTATGTTTTGATTAATAATTGATTATGTTAATTAATAATTGATTATGTTTAATAATTGATTTATGTTTAATATATGTGTAGTTTATGAAACAGATAAAAAAATTGAAGGTACAATACCATGAAATTTAGAAGGAAGATGAAAAAAACAATTACGGTTTTAATAGTGACGAGAAATTGACATTCATTAGCACAGAATAAACGAAGCGCATGTAAAATAAATAAAATAACCGGTTTAATTTCTGATAATTTCGATGAATCATAAGCCTGAATTTATGGCTGTACAATTTTAAAAAGAAAAGAAAGAAGTAGTTTTCTAGTCTTTCAATTTATCTCATACTCAAAGTTTGAGACATATAATAACACTTTCATAGATTTTTCAACTATAAAATCACTCAATATACTTTCCAATCTAAACTGTTAGTTCGTAAAGTTTACTCATAATATAAAAACTGAATTAAAAACTTTCATAGTAGTAAACTATATATGCATACATACATTTTTAAACGAAACATTTATATTTTTTAAGATATTAATTTTACTTAAATTCATATAATTTAAAGTGTCATTCTTAAGAATTTAATAGCTAGGTTTATATTCAATTTTCTATTAAAAATACTATACGATTCTTTAACTTTAATCCTTTTGTTATTGCGAATGTTCGTAATGCGAACAATGTATCGCGAATATAAACATTTCAAGGAATTATCGGAACATACAATATTGATTAATAGAAAATATTCTCTACGTATTCATATCAATGTATACTATAAATATGTTAAAACTAAATATATTAAAATATGCTAATAGTCTATCAAATATAATGTTATATGAATTACTATGGTATCAAAATGTTATCAACAAGAGTGTTGAAAAATTTTATTGAAAAAAAATCATCATTATGATTAATTACATCTGGTCAGAAATTATTTTATATAATACGAGTTTTTTCTGCTCTGTTAATTGTTCTTTTGCTAATAGTTTCAGATTTCACAATAAATATTTGTAAATAAAATAGTTCAATAGATATTTGTAATTCATAATTTCGGTTGATTGATAATTTCGGCACACAATATTTTGATGTAGCAGCGATAATATAACATATTAATTAATGACGTTAACATTGTATACAATATTCTGTAATAATTATTCTAAGTATTTGATTAGAATTCCTTTCTATATAATAATTATTTATTATTATTAACGTCCATGGAATTTCTAAGTACATGATAGAAATGGATTACAGAATCACTCGAAAATAACAAATGATGTAAATGCAAAAAAAAAAAGAATGTTTAAGTACTAAATTAAATCAGCTTCGCTGTTGAAATAATGATACCATCAGATACCCTTTCTCAACTTTTGCTTAAACTAATCATTTTGTCGTAATCAATCATTCTGTCATGATGCACCCAGGGACATTATACCTTCACATAATTATGATGATAAAACAATGCTACCAAGGGAGCTAAAAAATCTGATGAACAACAACATTTCAAAGCAAATTACTTCTTGTATTTTCAGAATAGCAAAAATTTATTTGCAAATCTCAGAGTTTTGAAAAAAAATGTTAGAATGTCTCTCAAAATAAGTATGCTGAGATTACTGACAATAGGAATTTATTAGCGCAACTATATTTTATTTTGAAATAAATATAGAAGAAAATATTTAATAGCCAATTGTGAATAAAGTGATGTTTGAAGCTATCTTGTTTTTTTTATCGGTTTGAATACTCAATCTATTAATCAATTTAAATCATATAAATCAATTTGAATCAAATAAATTAATTTGCATATAATATCAATAAGAATTCTAAATCAAGGAAAGCCTTGTAAATATTATACAATACAGCAGGAAGTTCTTTCTGCCCATCTATAAATTCTTTGGAATAGTAAAATAACAAGTAAGACTATTTACTTAGATCAAAGCTAAAAGGAAAAGGCAACGAAATCACTAAATTTAATATAATACAGAATTAAAATTTAAAATATTGTCTGTCCTAACAGAATAATTTTTCAAATCCCAATTAAAGTCCCCGATCTACAATAATTTGATTTCGGGTTTCAAAATAATTTTATTGGCTCAAATTTCAGGTAAAATAATGACGATTACTTGAATTTATGCCATTTTATTTTAGAACTAGTCGCATTTGAAAATCAGCTATTTCGCCGGAAATACTACATTTGTTTAAATTTAGTTCAATCAATTAGTTATAACTTTATGTCCATGATTTCGCCAAATTGTCAGCTATTAAAACCTTATTATTTTAATTTCCTTTGTTCTCTTTATTGTGAAAATGAGTCTTTCTAATGTATCTAACACTCCCACGACATAATGGTTTTATTAAAAACATAAAATACCATTTTGTCTATCTTTTAATTTTTACGGTATTATAACACACATTTTTTATTTGATTTGTAAAGATAAAAAATACAGAAACCTTCTTCCTAAGATTTAAACAATGGAAGAAAATCATGCGATTAAATATTGGATGAAACAATGACAGAGCTTAAAATTTTAAGGTAGCAATGAAATCAACAGTTTGAAATATGACCCACAAATATTTTTTAATTGCAATATTCATGTAAATTTGGCGCGACAATGAAATTGGTACCATTCAAAAGGCATATTTTTTAAACTTTGAAATGGTGTAAAATTTAATTGGGAACATTGTAAAAAAGTCACATACCAATCCAAGGAATACAAATTGTGACCAACGATTTCAGAGAATGTTCTTGCATTGGATAGTTTATAAATTACTAGTCGTCTCTGCTGACGATTTGATTCGCCTGGAAGTTAACTGAATTTAATCTCAGATAAATACTTTATAGCCCATCCCTTCACATTCATTATTTTGATTTGAAACAGTATAAAATTCATTTTTGAACAAAACTATTTTCGGACGAAAAAAGCAGAAATTTCGTTTAATTTTCTATTAATTAAACTTCTGAATAAAATTTTAATAAAATCGCTTTAATGGGCACATTTCTACCTTCCAAGATATATATACCAAATTTGGTAGCTGTAGGTTAAATGGTCTGTCCTGTAGAGCACCGAAACACGCTCACACATACATAAGCACAGACATACACAGGCATTCATACGCAAATATTCATCTTCATTATTAGTCGAAATATATAAATTAGTGTTTTATGATAGGGTCCTTGTCTGTACTAAACACTAAATTTGTAATTTGAATAAAACAGGACTGGGTGAGTATAAAGATGATTTTTTTTAGTTTTATTTTAAATATTAAAAAGTTTTATCCTCCATAATAATCAATTTTCTGTTTCCAAATGTTAAAAAAAATTATATGAGTTATATTCTTGAATTTGAATGTAAAAAATAGGGAAGAAAACTTTTAAAATTTAAATCAAATAAAATTCATTTAGAATATAATAATAAAACATTTTTATGAAGCTTTGCTAAAAAATCACAGCATAAGACTGCATTAACCTCTTCGCGTTCGTAACGCGTCTAGTACATGCAAGTGATACTTTTGAAAAGCAACCGTAACGTGTTTCAAGCGTTCTTCTACATTTTAAAACTTTTAAACGTTTAAAGCACTTTGTAAATTTTTACTTGTTTGAATTTTTATTTATTTTTTGATCGAATCTGTACAGAGTTAGAGTTATCTGTACTAATATATTATAGTATACAGAGTATATATACTAATATAATATAATTAGTATACAGATATATATATATATATATATATATATATATATATATATATACAGAGGAAACAACACTACAGCCGGCAGAAAACAGAGGATCGCTCGAAAGAAATTTTCTCGGACAGGAGAGGACGACAAAAGAGTTAAAATATCATTTATATGATAATTAGTAAGTCACCAGAACCAATTTAAATACTAACTTTAATTTAAATATAAATTTTAATTTAAAATACATGCCCAATTTTTTGGATGAATGCTTTGTGGCATTCTTTTTTATCTAAATTAATATTAACGGTTTTTAATCATAGAATTTACACTCAAATTATAAAATTAATGCCTGACTTGAAAGTTCAAATAGAACATGCCTGGATTTGCATTTGTGCTTAGAATTCGAGTGCTTTGAGTTCATTCTTACAATTTCAAACAAGTTTGTTTTCTAAAGGTAGAAAATTTATTTATAACCTTGAAAGTAGGATAGTTAATTGGAACTTTAAAGGTGATTAAGATAATGTAATAAATTTGCATTTTGAGAAGAGGAAATCTGTAGTAAATTTATTCAGGAAATACAAAGCATCTGTACATTTTCTATCGATCTGTTTTCATACTATAAGGTCTCTTTTAGAATGCTCAAATTTTGAAGATATTTGCTTTAATTTGATAAATGTATTTGCTCAAGAAATATTAGCTTTCAGTACAAATAAATAGAGATGCTTGTCTCAACAGCTTAAGCGAAATTTCTAATTTCCAAAAAGATTTCCATTTGATTTAATTTGAGCTACTAGCTGCTTTAATAACTATGCTCCGATAATCAAACATTTTTTTAATGATTTCTTTCAAAACATTTTCTTTAGGTTCTAGTGTCTACCTGTTATTAAAGTGAATGTATTTCTAAACATTTCCATCTCATAGATCCTAGTAAAAAAGAACGCCGATTAATGAATTATAAATATTCGATATGTTCTTATTTGGACCCTATGAAATTTCGAATAACAAACATTTCTTGGAAAAATATGTGAAATTAAAACCTTATTATATTTATTAAATAAAAAGGGAATTTTACTTTAGTCCAAATATTTCTTCCTGAATTTTTCATGTTCCTTGATATCAAAATTGTTATTTTAAATCAATTATATAAAAAGTAAATATTTTAAATAATATAAAACTAACATAAAATTAATTATATTAACATTCCAGACTTGAGATATACAAATATAATGATTGGTATTGATCACATTGTTTATATTTTATATGTTTATCTTATAAGGAACATTATTTTTTATAGATTTTGGAACTTTTCATAGGGAAGATATTTGTTTGATATCCAGGGAATGATGTTACGAAACTGAAGAATACTTAGTTCTGCAAGCATTTCACTGAAGGAAATGCATTGTTTGATTATGATTAACTGATTTTTTTTCTGCTTTTTTATTATTGTTTCATTAGAAATTATATCACTTTCAATACATCCATAGGAAATGTCTTTAGACAAAATCTAATAATCTTTAAGATGCATATAAATAACGATCATGTTTTTATACGATAAGGAAAGGGAAAATAATTTATCTTTACCGATTTTTCCATTATTCATTTTCTAGTTTTCGTATTCATAATCATGCCAATAAGATTATTTAACGAAAATAAATATAACCTTTCACACAAAAAAAAAATGTTAGGTTTGGAAGCAAAGGATTATGATAATGAGCAAATATTTCTAATATTTTCTATTTTATTTTTTGAAAAACAGAACTGAGTATAAGCTTTACCTGATTTTCCTGATATATCTTCATAAATAGCATTTTTATGACAAACTGTTACTTGAAATTGTTCCAATTAGAAATATTTGCTCATTATCATAATGAAAAACGAGAAACAATTGCTGAGAATGAATATGTGCATGAACGAATGAAAAGAATTTATGTACTAATAGAGAAGGATAATCTCAAAAAATTGATATTTTGTTAGTTCTATATTCTAAGCAAGATTGAATTATTTCAAAAGAATTGTTAAGGATTAAGTAAAGGAAAATTAAACAAGATTTTTGAAAAACAATACAAAAAAATCAAAGATAAATTACTATAAATTAAAGATAGATTATTTGATTTTTCTAGTCTTTCATTCTCGGCAGAAGCTGATATTATGAATGAAAGCGAACAATAAACAAGCTATACTTGGCTCAAAAATTTATTCGTTGATAAAAATTTCAATTTCAAAAATTCAAAGGAATTTTAAACCTAACCCTTCATTGCATATTACATCAAATTTGATGCATAATTAATCTTTAATCTAATAATGAATCGAACACTTTTTTTTTAGAATACAATGCTTTTGGATTTTTAAAATAGAAATTTGGTATAGAATTTAGAATGGGAAGAGTGATTTTTAGAATAGAAACCCTTCAAAAATTTTAAATAGTATTCAGATTACTTTGATTAATAATTTTCTGTTGTTATATAAGAATTTTCAACTCAAAAACATTTTTGTATTCTGCAATTTAAGAAATCCAGCGTTGAAGGAAGAAAGTAAGTTTGACACAATATTTTGAAAATTTTCTTCTTCGAAATCTTGTAAGAATATACACCCTTCGAATATGTTGGATTCACATGAGAAACAAACAGTCAATAATTAAAGAGTTTCATGTGTCTTTTATATTAAGAGTGAGAAAAAAAAGCAAATATACAATATAAAAATGCAGGAAGAGAAATATGCATTTACTCATTGAAGATTTAAGACTATATACTTAATCACTAACCGAATTAACTGGAATTCTATAAGTTGTAAGATAATTTTTCATTGAATCACACTACTATCATAGGCATAATTTTAAAATGCATCCATATTTTCCACCTATGATATCTTTCATTTTACGTTATTAAGAAATCACCTCAGATATGAGGATGGGAAGCTTTTTATATGTTGTTTGGTTCTCGCCACTCTGGTGGGCAGAAAAAAATTATTTTGGATAACTACCTCTTATCGATGACCGAACGTATTTCCCTTGGGAGTGGTTGTACCGTGACCGGTGTAGCACTCAGATAGCTTTTAGTTCCCGCCAATACAGTCGTGGCAGTCAGCTGAAATTCTGACTTAGTGGCGGGTCGAGGTAACGCATTGTGGTTATGTTATTAAGAAATAAATGTTTTCAAGTAAGTTTATCTCATATTTAAACAAATATCAAAGATAAATCTCATTAGCTAGTAGCAGTAAAAGAATAGTTCTCAATTTCTTACGAAATTATTCAAAATGTGCTATCATAGAGAATCTAAATAAGATAAATAATAAGGATTTATCATT
Organism: Argiope aurantia; assembly: GCA_026543865.1. NCBI lineage: Eukaryota > Metazoa > Arthropoda > Arachnida > Araneae > Araneidae > Argiope > Argiope aurantia. The sequence continues at coordinate 2,044 of JAPMOR010023205.1, read as the reverse complement.
TATCGAAAAATTGTTCAATGATTTTTCTGTTTCGGAATACGCTTTTCATTTGAATTTTTTCTTTTATTGAATTTTTCAAAACCATTTATAAAATATACACCAAATGTCTGTCATTTTATATATTTTCTTTATCCTAACACCGTAATTCAGAATATATAGTATACTTTCTTAATCTTTCAGAACAAAATATGCATAAAGGTTTGAAAAGATCTTATGAAATGGAAGATGAAAATGACAAGATATTTTATAATAAGGAATTATTTAACCCCGAAATATTTTAAGTATAATGTTATGAGGCAGTTTATGACATTTTTAAGAAAGTGTAAATCGATCTTTATGAAAATAAAAAAAACTAATCTTTACTTTATTAAATTTTGAATAAAACTCAAGCAAAATTTCCGTTTAAGTTTCAGTCCATAAAAGTGTCAATTTGTGTTAAAAGAGGAATTTTCTTATCCCTATAGAATGTTCGCAGTAGCCAAAATTTAATCCTCTAAAAAGTTTAGCTTAGCTCTCTAATCCTACGTAATTAACATTCCAGCTCGACTTTCGAACATAAGTGCGTGAATCTTAATTGAGTTTTCATGGCTTTTATTTAATTTAAACTGGTGGTTGCACAGTAAAGAAAAGTTTATTGAAGTTTCTAAAAATGTGAAATAATATTTTCCGCGAATTGAATTTTAGACAATCAAAGAAATATTGGTTTTCTTTCTGTGTATTTCCACAGGAAGAATCCTTTTAGAGTGCACTTGTGGATGAATTTCATAGCGATAAAGTATAATGGATTTTCTGATAAACTGTTATTATTTATTTTGTCGAATAAAATAAATATGAAGAAAATTGCCCGATTTGAACAGGTTTAAATGCATTTCGAAGATTTAACAAAATTTTTAATCATTATTTTGATACGAAAATATTTTATGCAGTTGAATACTTAAAAAAAGTATACACGAACATGAAATAGTTAATATAATAGGAGATAACATAAAAACTGTTCCATTTGTTTATATAAAAATGCATCAGAATATTAATACGTGTATTATCAGATTCTCCTTTGGTTGCTTTAATCGATTTTTTTTTTCTTTCTTAAACTTACCTTTACTTCCAAGGATGGAATAAAAGATGTAACAAATGTAAGATGCATTATTCAGTTCTTTAGTTTGTATTGCACATTGCATAATAAAGTGCTTATTCGTCTTCATTAAATAATTTTTTAAATTATAAAATCGTGATTCATCTAAACTCCATAAAAAGTAAATATTTGTCTTTGATAGGTAAGTTGCTTAGATTGTTTGTATATGCAATATTGAAATACAATTTCTGTACGAAGAACAGAGTTTTTAATATAACCTTAATTTCATTCGAAATGTTTGTCGCTATTTTAATTTGGTGCACATTTTTTATTAGTGAATCCTAAGAAAGGATAACAGCCACTCAGTTCATTTATACAAGAAAAGTAACTAATACGTTTTGGCTTGCAAACTTTATTGCAGCAGTAGAATGCGAACAATGTTAACAAGCAATTTGAATATTTTGTCGCTCAGTAACTTAGTTTTTAATAAAACTAAAGGAATTTTATTGCCCATTATTTCTTTCCTATAACAAAAATATAAAAACTTTCTGCAACCTGAACCACTGCATCTGAATTCCATTAAAATAAAATTGCCTCGCATATTTATCTCTTTTAGAGTCAAATACATACAGAAACCATGCCATACCGTCTTTATTTTAATTTTTTCCCAATTGAAATAACCTGCATCAAATTCATAGCCATGACATTGAAAAAAAGACCAGAACAGAACAGATAGAGGCAAGGCAAAAAATATGGCCTGGTTGCTACGGAAAATAAGATGCCTCGCAGGAACAATTTACATTCGCAAAGTGAGAAATGAAAGCTATTTTGGAAGGAAAGTTCATACATTTTCTCCTTTATCGGATGTATTTGGGATAGGTTTAGGGAAATGTTTTTCTTACTTTTATTTTAAACTATTCTGCCCTTTTCGGTGCTTTTTCAAAGACGAATTTTCTTGTAACTGCCCACTAG
>JAPMOR010023199.1:0-29540 GCA_026543865.1 Argiope aurantia | reverse complement strand
TTCTTCTAAAGAATTGATGCTAACCCTCTTTGTATTCTTGTCATACTTCTGCCTCCATCAATTGCTATAGAAGCGAATTTATTTATATTGATTCCATTGTCTTCCAGGCACTTTTGTGCAGTATTTGCTATATCTTCACAACGAGTTCATCCTGAGAGCGTATACCTGATGAACGACATATACCTGATGAAAAGGCTAACTTGTACCGTGTCTTTTATGTCGCAAGATTCATCTATAGGAAGTAATAAGCCAGAAGCCATTTGAATGTCTTCCACTTGCATATGTGTTACATTTGAAGACATTTTAGTTGTTCTATCTTGTACTGTTTGGGCAGATAATGGCAAATCTTTGATTTTTATTTCATAATTTCTGCTTTGTTTTTCAAATCAAGAAACAGTTCTTAAGATGCACGTATAAAACAATCTTTGGCGTACTCACCAACTGTGAATGGTTTTCCTCTTTTTGCAATTTCTAAAGATACTGCAAAGCTTGCCAGATTTACATTACTGGAAGATTGCTCCCAGTTACTTAGTATTTAATTTGACTGTTTTTCTAGAGGGGTGGGGGACTCTTCAACAGCTTTTTTTCGTGCGTCATCGGTTAGATATTTACAAGCAAACTGGTTATGTTTTGTATTGAAGTATCTCTCCAAATTTGACATTTTATTGTGTGTGAGTTTTTCCATGGCAAATGATACAAGGAAGGCCATCTGTGTTGCATATGAATGCAAACGACTCCGTTCAATCCTGAATGAATAAAACAGCAAACAATTTATTTGCCATTATTACTTCGATACTTTAAAAGAAAAAAGAAGATACTTTACCATTATTAACCATTATTAGATATGTAATCCATTACCATTATTAGATATGTAATCCTTTACCATTATTAGATATGTAATCCAATTAATTATGTTACTGATTTTATTATATTATATGCGTACATACCTTAGAGAAGATATTCTATCGTATTCTTCTTGAAACAACAAGCGAATAGAGAAGTAAAAATCGCAATCGATTAAATTAACACACATGCAATGTAAGGTCTACCGCGTTATCCGAAGATAACCGACTGACAACACGTCTAGAGTCTAGACGTGTTTTCTAGACTCTAGACAGTGGCTGTTTGGGTGAGACAGAAATGAAATGCAGTTGGCTGAAAGATAAACATGGTCACGGGGTCTCATCTCTAAGAACAAAACAATAGTTTATATTTATCTCATTATGGTCATGTCAAGCGTAGCGATTTGTAATTAACGATTATGTTAAATATAAGCTGTTTAGAGATTAGGTACTTAAAAATATATTTTCTTATTCTTTAAGGGTTTTGATAATAAATTATTAATTTTTCGTACAGAACTGGAGAACCGCAACTTTACATCAAAAGAGCCCCGTGCGGCTCGCTAGCCGCAGGTTGCCGACTCCCGGTCTAGGGGTACCCAAACCTTCATAGAAATTTATAGCAATGCTGCTTAGACACCCTGTATAAGAAATACAACATTCATAGAGTCAAGATTTATCGATGAAATTACAACAAGAAGCTTCAAAAGATATGTATTCTTCGATGGATTTCAACTCATATCCGAATAATTGATAAAATTTTTCTCAATTCTTTCTAATTTGTTCATTCGGATTTTGCTTTTTTTAAAAGAATTGGAACAAACAATTGTTGAGGTAAGGTGTTTTTCAACAAATTTAATCATCATTATTTAACACTAGAATGCATGACGTTCTTTTTACGAGAGAAATACATGTGCTTTGAATAACTGCATATAATTTAGGAAAATTATTAAAAAATTTTAGTTTATTTTATTTTTTCTGGTGAAATTTTAAGAAAACAATTGAAATATGCCTATTGGGTACAGTGATTTAAACAGTATCCCAACGATGTGAATCACGTTATAACAATTCTGCAAAAAAAAAAAAAGTTCCTTTTTACCAATATATTTTTTTATACCAATATATAATGGAAATAAAATATTTTGATAGTATTTTTAATGGTAGATTTTTCGCACAACAAACATCTTGGTGTTTTTCTAAATTTCCAGTTTAAATCTAATTCTAGTTCCGCTGCTGTCATATATCGGTGTTATCTGCAAATGCTTATCAAAACTCATTTAAAAAAAGATTTCTAATCACTCATTATTGTCTTCTAAAACAGTCATGTGAAGCTTATAAATGGAAATAAAAATGTGTAACCAAATGGCTACATGATGCATTGAAGTGCTTGCTGCTGTTTTTATATGAATTAGAGCAATAACTATTCAATCTAATTTCAGTTGAGAAGCACTGTTAAAAGTTCATTTTAAATTTATGTAGTTTTTAACAGTCAAGGCACGTTTGTAAAATCACAGTTTTCGTGAATCTGATTTCACTGGACAAAATTTGGTATTTTGTGGAAATGGTAAATTCATACTGGAGAATACAAAATAGCAGAGAGATCAGTGTGAAAGAAACCTCCGCTTGATTGAAATAGCACGTTCATGTGTCTTAATTTAATTTACATGAATAATGCAAAATTTCCATTGAATTTATAAAAAAGATCGAGTTATTTTGTCAATAACTGCTATAAATAATCTATGAAAAGATATGCGTGCCTTTCCGACAGTCTCGTGGTGCTCTACAGAGCAGATTATTTGACAAATATATCTAGAGGATGGAAATATGCGTCTCAGAGCGTTTGTTTTTAAAATTTTAATTATTTAAAAATTAAGTGAAGTTTATTTTTGCTATGACTTTCCATAATATAATTGTATGAAATATTATTTCTACATCACCATATTTCAAAAATTCTGTTCGACTAGGTTCGGAGACGAATTTTTAAAAAACTATACAATTTTTTTTTTTACTATACCAAATAGCTAAAACAGACTTGAAAGGTCATTCACTATTAAAAGAAGAAAATATACACTCATTGCTTTTAGTTTTTGAAAAAAACTGCTCATTTAATAAAGATTTAGCAAAATTTCAATGTTCTGAAAAACAAAGTAAGTTAAAAAACAAAAGAAATATTTCATTTTTATTTCACTTATATATAGATCAAACTACATAAAATGTTACATACCACAAGATAAAAATTATTTTAATAAATAAAAACTTTATGAGCATTTAAAGTTGCCGTTCATGATTTTTTTTTCAAAATTTGTCTATGTATTGAACTTAAAGTGCCTGTAAAACATGTCTCAATGAAGCCATCTTAAAAGCCGTGGTCTATCATACCGTCAAAAATTTTGTATGCATGCACGAAATTTCATGAAATTTTATTGATATGATTTTGAGATATCATGTTTTCCATGAATCAATCACTGTGAAATATTCATTCTTTAAAAGATGCGTTTAAATTTCTATTTGTAAATTACTTCATCCAAATGCGCTGGAAACAAATGTAGTAATTGCGCTTTTTTTAACAGAAATACCAGAAATTAGCAAACTACGGCTGAGTAGGTAGAAAGTGAATATGAACATGTTCCGAATATGAACTATTTCCGATTTCGTTTTTATTTGTTGCATATTATTGAAGCAACCGTATCTTACATATATTAAAAACAAAGTCTGTTTTAGAATAGACAAAGTTTGGATTTTATTACCAGATCTTGAAAAAAAAAATTTTTGGTAAAAGCATTTTTAGAACCTAGTCGGATACCTTAAGAATTTAATTCAAGATTTTTTACAATATGTTGTATCATGGCATACTTTACTCACTGCAATACTATTTTGTTTCAAGGTTAAGTTGAGAAGCAGTCATTTTATATTTATGTTGGAAAAATACTTTTTGCCGAAAAGTATCTAATTGCATAATAATGAAAGTCCTCCAAAAAAACTGCATTTAAAAGTACGGAAAGGTAAAACTTCATTTTTATTCAACAGTTCCAGTTTCTACAGCAGCAGTTAATCACTATTCCATTTCGTCGCATAAATGCAGGAAACATTATCTGGAGCAAAACCCTTCCGCAATGCTCCAAACTCCCGGTCGAAGATGCAGAAACGAGCCATAAAACGAGATCGCCTTTTTTACTGCCCTCTTCGCCAAAGATACGTATTCAACCCTTGCAAATTCCGGAAGCCGAATTCGAAACGCATTTAGATTTTCGAATGAGAAATTGTCAGATCAGGCATGTTGTGGACAACGGTCACGCTTGAATGAGTTACGAGTGGCTCGGAGGTTTGAAAAAAGCGCTTCTAGGCGAGGTGCCAGCCGGTCACCGTTGCCCATGGCAACCGAATGGAAACATTTTCTGGGGAAATGACTCTACAGATTTCTTCACTGCCAGTATGAGATGGAAAAACGTTTCCTTAAATCTGGAAAGAGAGGTGAGTTTTTGAAATTTTATTCTATTGAGCTATCTGTTTTCAACTAATTATTGACTTATATTAACTGATATTACTGAAGGGAATAAATGCATGCTTTGTGTTTATTTTAGACGGATTGATTTATGTACTAGGCGGACACCTATTCGAATCCCTATAGACAAAATTTTTGTGGTGATAACAATGACAATTCCCGGTGATCTGTATCTCAAAATACGAAAGGGAATAAATGACCCAAAAGTGATGTAATAATAATTAAAAAATAAATGAAAAATCGCTAAGACGAACATAATTTAGCTGTCGTTGTATAATAATTAAATAAAAGCCTTCATAAATATTGATTACAACAAATAAATTGTATTGAATTGCTAATTGATATTACAATAATCTTGCCTCCAAATTATGATTTCAACATAAATGATAAAAAGAGTTTGGATATTAGGTAGATTAAGGATAATTTTTGTAAATGCGTCATTTCTTTTTAATGTTCCTTGTTTTTATTCTGCGGTGTTCGATTCTCCACTTCTGAAATGCTTATCATCGAGAATGTGTGTTCTTATGATCACAATCAATTAACTTCTATATTGTTTTGAACAGAAATTCTTTCCTTCTAATCAACTTTTATTTAATTAATGATTAAGCGTTCAAATTATGCTCTAAGCTCTAAAAATTGTCAACTCCATCCAATCTTTTATAATTAATGAAAACGAAAGATATTTTTTATCTATTATTTATTGTACCATTTTCAAAATGGAAATATTTGCGATACTTGATACTTTCAATTCGCTTAAAAATCAAATGACTGTAGACGATCTTGTTTGAGCCGAAAAATTGGCTTATATTAGGTTGTATTATTATGCATTTGTTATTTGTGCACATACGCATGTCGAAAGGACATCATTTAATTACATTAAGCCCTTTTGTTTACTTGTACTCGAGGCTGCATTATCAAATAGACAAAGTAGGCAACTGCCTATGCCCCGCAAATATGAGTTTCTCCAAGGCGTTAAAATTTTGTATGCTTTTATTCGATTTATAAGCGATATCTTCTCTATAATATTGAAATTAACAGCAAATATACTGAAACTTCACCGATATTAAAAAAGTCAATGAACCATTCGAGGTAGTTTTAGCGTTAAAATTAAAATTTGTCGATTAAATCTCAAAAGTTTAAACATTTTAATCAAAATTTTAAAAAGATTTTTTTGTGTGTGTGTTTTCAAATTTGAACCCAGATTAAAGTATTCCATATTATTTTCCAATTGACTTACTGGTTCACGAGTCAACAAACTCAAAATTTTGTGATTAAAAAAAATTATAAGAGCAATAATCTTAACAAATCTGTTTAATCAGACGTAATATTAAAAAACACTTCGTTATTTCAGTTTGTCGTCATATTAGTTGTTTAAAAACTGCCTGTTTAGATTAATTAAAACTTGGTTTTGAAAGTTTGGATTGGTTATTGGGGCTAATCATCGAAAAGCACAAAAGACGTATACATATAAATACTTAAAGCAATTAAGATCTAAATATAATTTTTAGTTTAATTAATAAATTAACCAAAATATATTCGAATTACAGGCAATATTTTAATAAGAAGTCAGAGAAAGAAAAGTTTAATTATTGACACATATGAGTTAAAAACGTTCCACTTAGCTGTAACAAAATGGATAGCAAGGATGAAATGTTTGCTTTCTGACATTAAAAAAAAAAAATGCTTCCCAACAAAAAGCTTTCTAAGATTTGTGTCCAAGGCATCAATAAGCGACCCAACGATGTGTTATTATTTCCATCATTAACATTTTCATTGAATTCGTAATTTCTTTTGCATTTGTGTCGACCAACTTCTCTTATTTTAGCACATCAAGTAATTCATATACAATTCGAAAAAATAGTTATAGTCTAAAAAGGCAATAAAAGTTACGTTTGTTCGTTGAAAATTATGCATGATATAATTTCGATTTTTTTTTCTGATTAAAAAGGTAGCTAGCCTGATTTTTTTTTCAATCAGCGTTTGTTTCTTCATCAAAATTACGAACCTTTAGGCAATCATTTGTTTTTAGCAACATCGTCATCATTTGCCGATTAACTACATTGATTAAGTGATCTGATATAAGAGACCATAAAGAAATCATAGTTATTTAAAACAGTAGGTTAAACTATTTTCTTATCTGCATAAAATTAAAATATTTTTTTTTAATCCATGAGTGACAATCAATTTGGGCATGTACAAATGTCGCATTCATGTGAAGCAAAATCGACATTCTTCCACAGAGCTGATGCATTTTATCGATTTCGCAAAAGTGATACGTTTTTCCTCTGATTATTAAATTATTTCATGTCTATACATTTTGCAGAAATACCGACTTCAGAAATAAAATTTTACTCGTTCTTTTTTTTTTGTATTGCAATCATATTTACCAAAATGTAATTGTTTATAATCGTCGGTGTGCAGAATAAAATATGTATTGCCAGCTGATAAACAAACTGTCGACTCGAGGGAAAATCTGCAGGGAAAGGGGTTGTTTAACTTGCCACATTCCCCCACAACTACGTTCTTGGTTGCACTTTGTGTGTAATGAATTTTATATTGAGCAATTTACAAAAAGAATATCAGTATAAAGCATGTTGAAAAATGCATGTTGTGCATATTAAATGCTTTTTAAATATTTTAAAATATGAGCTTGTACTCAATTGAAAAAAATGCAGTATATATTATTACTTAGTCAGACAAGAGGTATTAAAATATTGATATTGACTATTTATAATTCTGTTTTCTGTTTAAGCAGTCAATGAGGGAAAATCATAGCAAATTTTGAAAATTCATACATATTAATGAAAAACTGGCAAGCGAATAAAGTTAGTATCACCAGAAATTTTTTAAAAATTTTGAAACTGTATAAAAATGGTTTTTATCCTGTAATATACTCGAAAGCTATTGAGGGAAACATTTAAAGATCGATAATTTTTTTATTAAAAACATTTCTAAAAGCCTTTCTTAATGAGCATCTTCTATCCATTAAATTAGAATCTACCAAATTTGATAGTTCTAGATTCATGTAGAGAATTTTGAACTTGAAATTTATCAATGAAATACAGCCTATATATTATACTGAAATAAGCGTGATTATGGCATTTCTGCATGTATCTAAGTGAAGTTTCTTTCATAAATTATTTTTATTTTTTGATTAGACGTTTTTAAAGTCTCCGCGAGCAGAAGTTGTAATCTTGTGAAGTAAAATGAAATGCATTTTTAACAGATAATAAATAAATACTTTTATTTTTGTTTTTCAAAATAAAATCGTCTTTTAGCAGGCAGGAGGAAAGATTTTACATACTTTGCCAATTGTATTAAAATTCTTTGTCGAAAAGGAAGGGTTAAAAAATGTTACATTCAACTATTCCTAAAGGTAAATATGCAAGCTTGGTTTTATTTGATCTAAAAACTATGTTTCCGTACTTAATTAGTGGAATTTAAGATAAAATCACCATAATGTTCGAAATCTGTAATTCATTTCATGAACTTCACCTTGGTTGGTAAAGCATCTCCCTAAGCAGTTATCACATCGGCATCAGTCAGATTTTTGGCTTTGTTTTAGATACTACAATTTAGATGCAAATATTTGCTGAAATCTAGATGAAATTAATTTAAAATTTGTCGCCAATCCCTTCGAAATTCCATCAATCGTTCAAAAACTCGCCAAAAGTTCAGAATCTTGGATAGCTACCAGAAATGGTAATAAACGGCTTTTAGAGTTGCAATAAAAAATTTACAACTACATTGAAAATTACGGCTACATTTACATAATGTAACCGTAATTTACAGAAAATTACGGCTACATTAGGCAAGAAATAGACCCAAAATAATTCAACTTTGGCAACCTTACATAAATCTTAAGTCTAGTTAAAATATTTAAATGGTATTAAAATAAAGTTTTCAAAACTTAAGACAATTATTTAATGCAGATTTTTAATGTTAAAATCATACCTTGAATCTTGCTGTTGGTTACATTACAGAATAAAATTTTTCTCGGCAGGTTGGAAGTAAACGATTATATTTAGGTTCCTGATATCTAAGTTAAAATTTTCAGTTCTCTTTAGCGATCGCACATTAAGTCTATTTTCATATAGTCTTTCATACTGCCAAGGAAGCCAAGCCGCCAGCAATTCTTCATTTAATCTGCTGTGATATTGAATGGCACACCTACTGCACGAATTTAAAAATAAAACAAATTGAAAAGTTAAAGCGAATAAAACTTAGTTATCCATTTAAAAACAAAATTAAATATAAATATAAATTCTTTATATAAAATTATTTTAAATAATAATATTTTATCTTTGTTTTTTAAAAGAATTATAAATAAAAATATTACTTTTTTTTTTCATTTGTTTATGAACAAATTTCTGAATTTATTATTTTAATAAAATGCATCTGCTTTCCAGACATTTGAACTTGTCTGATTCAAATTTTTATTTCAAAATTCATGCAAAATCGAAGCCAAGCGATTTTTAAAATGTCACCAAGATGATAAAATAAAAAAGTGACAGATAACTAATTACACGATTGACTGAAAACTGACAGATAACTGCATTATTTTTTCAAAAAAATTTCGACATACGAACATTTTTTTATTTCTGCTTTCTTGCGTTTTCATTTTTAATAAGAAAATAAAATCGACTTTTCTCCAAGAGATACGAGAAAAATCATATGGTAATGATATGGAAAAATACTGGATTTTATATTCGAATTCAATTTTCGTCTACACTGCTTTATTTAATAGTTTGAAAGTATACGAATATTTTCCACTTCAGAGATCAGAGCAGCCGATTTGTAGAAATTCTTTATTTCATACTTCAAAGGAAAATAACAGTAGGGACTCAAAGAACAGACTTCGTTCGATAAAAAATTCCAATCGATTGAATTCAGATTTGTAATATAAAAAAACATTTAATATTTAACTGTAACTGGTTTACAGTATTGTTTATCTTTTCAACTATATCGATTTTAAAATGTGACAACAGGACATTATTGACCTTCTTACCCCTTCAAATCTAATGTTTTTTCATACAACAAGAATAAGAAATTGTGGCTAGTTCTCTTACAGCTCGATAGAAAGACGTCTCATTAGTAAAATAAATGTAACATATTTATGGTTTTAGATTTTTTTTCTTTAGAAAAGCAAAAGTAAATACTTGTCTGTTGTTTCTATATAAGCCATGAAATACCTCTTTAAAAAAGTAACGATTCATAAGCAATTGCGAATGAAAAATATTTTTGAAATAACCAAAATTCGTCCAATAATGTATGTTCTGTATATCGTGATTTCTTACTGCGCCAAGACTATCCCTTGCTTTGTGAGAGAATCCCAAGTATCTTGTAGATTGAAATTCCAGTCCAGTTTAAATATTCACAATAGTCTTCTGTTATGTTTAATTTTCGTAATCTAAATGTTTTCAATTCAGAGAATAATCTACTTTATTTTAGTTACATTATATTTTATGGCAGTTTAATTTGGTGGCAAGTTATGCCACAAAATTAACTATTATTTATATGCTTATTATTATTTATGAAGGAACAATAATTAGTTCCAATAAATTGTAATTTTTATTTTTACTTACAATTAAGATGAACGTGTGTATTGACGCTCTATAATCTAGACTGTTAGATACAGAGTTACCAAACTTGCGACACATATACATTGGAAGGTATAAATGTGCACCTAGGAGAGATTTTAAAAATTTTTTAATTAGAATCTTAATTAATTAAAAATTAAGAGACATATTGACGCTTTTCCTCGATAACATCCGAAAATATGACAGTAGGAAAGTGATTTTTAATTCGCCTTAAAATTCAAAAAATTATCTTTCCAAGCTTACCAGTTTGTTGACATAGAAATTAACTTTCTATTCATAATCAATTTTTTAAAAAAAATATTTAAACATATTTTCTAACTATTTATTTCACACAAAATAAAAATAAAATATATCGTGCAAGACCACATTGCACTGTACGAGAAAGATGTGCTATTATCAACGTATTGTTGTGTCATTGACAAAAACTCAAATTGAAAATTAAGTTAATTCTTACTGTAAGTAAATGAAACATAGAAAAGTGTAATTTTCAGTGTGTGGCTGTAAGAAACTAAATAAACTAGTACAAAATATTTGCTAGAAATGTAAGTGCAAGAAAGGGGTTTCTGTAAATTTTTTACAATATCTATATTATTAATTTAATAATTCTGTTATATTTAAGACTAATATGTTGTATATGCGCATACACTCTAATCGAGTCCCAACACCTAATTCTAGACATTTAGTATTAAGTACATGCATTTAAGAGTAAAAACTGTCTAGATGAAGTAAAGAATACTATTTTATGCAGTTTGAGCCAATAGATGTTTTATATATTAGGTCTACCGGAAAGTTCTGTCCGCTCCGGTTACAATCATAACTGGGGATGAAAAGTGGATTACCTATGAAAACATCATAAGAAAAAGGGCATATTGTGAACCCGGAAAACATGCCCCCTCTACCTCTAAACCGAAGTTGAGCCTGAACAAGAGAATGCTGTGTATATGGTGGGGCATTCGAGGACCAATACATTTTGAGCTGTTGAAACCAAACGAAAGGCTAAATTCGGAGAGGTACTGTCAGCAGTTGGATAAATTAAAAACAGCACTCCAAGAAAAGAGGCCAGGGATGTTCAATAGGAAGGACATCATACTGCTTCATGACAATGCCAGGCCACATGCTGCTTTGGGGACTCGTCAGAAATTCTGTCGCATCCACCATACTCCCCGGACCTAGCACCATCTGATTATCACTTGTTTCTGTCCTTACAAAATTTCTTGCAGGGCAAACAATTCAAGAACGAAGAAGATATCAGACAAGCACTGGTTCAATTTTTGGCCTCTAGAGATAAGACATTTTTTAAAAATGGGATATACAAATTGCCATCACACTGGCAAGAAGTCATAAATAATGATGGCAATTATATTATTCAATAAAGTTTATCCAAAGTATGAAAAAATGTATTCCTTTGTTTCATTCTAAAACGGACAGAACTTTCCGGTAGACCTAATATTTATAAAGACCATCGATGTTCTGAGTCATATTCAGTAACTTTTCGATTATAACTCGGTATATTTAAGTCATTGTGTTTTTGAGTTACTGAATATTTCCTGTCATCCTTGGCGAGTTTTTTTGGAGATTAATCCATGGAATGCGGTTAACAATATACGAAGATCGAATCTGTATTTCAAAAACGTTTTTCTCGACCGATTGAAACAAAAATTTGACACAAAATTGCACTTGTAGTCTCAAAATCAGATACTAAGTTTGAAACATTTAAGTCACTGCGTTTTTGAATTATCGCGCTTACGTGTTTTTGCCTACAGACATTCATCCCCTTGTTGGATTTGGGTCAAGTGTCTACCCTGTATATATTATATATGTATAGCGAATTTTACGTATTTAACTCTCTTCATTTTACAGTTACTTGTATTCGAACACACAAACTTAATTAAAACGGATTTTGCTCAGAATTTGATAGAAATCTATGAAATTGGTCAAAAGACCAAATTTCATCCGTCTATTTCAAAGCTTTTTTGAGTTATGTGTATAGACAGACAGGTAGACATTTTCCGAAAATGTGTTTTTCGAACTCAAGGAAGTCTACAACGTGGAAATTCGTCAAAAATCTTCAGCACGTTTTCTTTTCGGTTTTTTTTTCCCTTTTCTTCTTTTTTTCTTTTGACGATTACGATACTATCTCTATACCTCGTAAACTGGAAGAGAAATTTGTTGGCATTTATAGTATTCATCATATATACGAAGAAGTCTACCATGTTCTGTGTCTTTTCAGGCACCGGATGCATGAGATCTAAGGAGAAGCGGAAGATGAAGATCAACACGGAGCTCATCCAAAGGTGCTCATCTAAGAATCTCCTGCCGGTGCAGGGCGGCGGGGACATCATGGACCGAATCACGCACCTCTATCTGCAAGAGCAATATATTAAAAAGATTGTGAGCAAATTTTCAACGTCATTTTCCATATAGATGATGTCGAGGGATTAATACTAATAATATTGATTCTAGTAATTTAGTGAATAACCAAAAATCATTAAAGTGATGACGCCAAATTGATAAAAACAAAAGGTTTTTATCACGTGAGAACATGATGTTGTTTTGGTTTGGGGGTTTTGAAACTTCAAAATGCATAGTCAACAAATTGGCGATCTATCGTTTTTGAGACATGTATTTTTCACTCTTAAGTTGTTAGAAAATGATAAAGAAAGTTGTCTCATTTGGCAATTTATCGCCAACAAAGGTGTTACAACTTGGCGTGAATGTCTGGCATGTACCTGATTCTCTTGACTAGTCAATAAAGGCGCGGGTCGTAAGAAGTTATTGCCCAAAGAAGCCCAGAAAAGAAAATGTGAATGAAAGGGAAATAGTGAGGCGATGTATCGAAAGTTATATACATATATGTATTTAAATTTTAAATTCTTTTAGGTGGCAAAAAAAGGTTTTGGAGCTCGAACGATTTTGAGACGCTGCGAAAAATCGCTTTTCTAAAAGTTGACGATTGCGTAACACAATAGTCGCGTGCTCATTCTAAACCAGTTTAAACCGAATTTTAAAAAAATCTGGCCTCGGGAAAATGTTTTGGAGCTCAACCGATTTTCAGATGGGGGGGAAAAAACATAGTTTTTCTAAATATCGACACATGCGTAATCTGATAGTCACGTAATTGTTTCAAAATCTGGTTACTGACTTAAATTAATTAAGACGAACAATGACTTTAAAAAATAATAATGTTCCTTGTCCTAATCTTCTAATGCGATAGCAGATTTCAATTTTATATATATATGCAATGAATAAGTACAAATGAAATTAGAAATTTCCTTTATTTTATTCAGACACTAGGTATCAATAACATCAGTTAAAAATATACAACCAGATCTCAGAATTTTATAAAATCTCAAACTTAAATTTGATAACTTTTGATCACTTATGAACAAGTTCTAACATTATATTTATCGACACAGACTTCTAAAACTTTTGGAAGACAATTAATGATCCGTTTAATACAGGGTATTGTGACAAATTCAGGAGGTTATTGAAAGCAAACGAAAGTTGAAGTGAAACATGATGTTACAAACTATGCTGAGTTCTGCGAAAAGGCCTGAAAGATTCTGATTTCAGAGGAGAGAGAAGCCAGATGTCTATTTATGGCATCACTGAATGAGTGTGTAATTTCTTGATGTAAGTAGCTGATGTACCAGATACGTCACTCGGATCTTAATCCATTGGATTTCTTTATTCCTACATCATTCATTTTTATGAAGGCTGAGGTAGAATAGCACAGATCATCATTACAATGGTAGACTTCAGTAGGATCTTAAATGTCTTCAGGTGCGACTGGGAATACTTTTTCTATTAACACAGTGATTGCCGCACCGTCGATTTTCCGAATGCAAATGCCTTTAAAAATTCTCTACTTCCCTTTATAGTTCTGCATTAGGCATCGCAAATAGATTATTAAAAACAATTAGAAATTTACAACTACTTTTGTTCGTCCCGTGTGATATCAGAGTTTATTTTCAGTATTTTCACGGACGCAGAATCGTTTGAAACATCATTTTTCCGTCATCATGTTTGATTTTCTGGCATTTGTCGGTTGTAAAGGCAACCAAAAAGCGCCAAGAAAAAATTTCGCCAATTTGGCCATTTTAATCATCAAACTATATAGCATGTGAACTCGAATATAAACAGTGACGGATATAGTGATAAAGGCTATTATCCCAAATATATCTTGTGATTCGCGCGTTCAAAATTTTTCATAATAAATAATAATGCACTTGAGTATATTTTTATAATCTGGCGAATTTTTTTGTCGCTTTTTAGTTGCCGTGAAAACCTTATTGTACCGATTTTCTTTATGTCTGTTGCGATCTCTCTGAGTTTGTCGCCTCATTTACTGGATGTATAATTAATAATCCAAGAGAAACAGAGCATCATTCCTTAAAACTTTTTGAGAAAAATTTGCTTTTTTTAAAAAATTCATCGTATTTTTTTGAATATAAAAATGCTTCTGGTCGTTTCAGGAAAATCTTCATTCCTGCCGAAATCTCAGAGCTTTGTACCTTTATGACAACAAGATCGAAAAGATCGAGAACTTAGAAGATTTAGTTCACCTCAACTGTCTCTATCTGCACAAAAATTTTATCAGACGAATGGAGAATTTGGATTCGCTCTGTCAGCTCACCGTTCTGTAAGTATGATTCCTTTATAAAGAGATGGCATTGCAAAAATTGTAACATAACGTAATAAAAAAGTGGGATAATTCGTCTCAACGTATTTTACAAATCAGTATAGATTCAACAGAATTTCAAATATTTTGCAGATTTAAACCATTTTAACCAGATTTAAATAGTCTCCCCAAAACTTTCTCGCAGCTCTCTAATAAGCTTGCCATGCCAGAAAACGCCTTACATGGCATTTTACGAAATATTAACTTTTGCATGAAATTAGCTTTATTGTTGAATCTATCGTGTCATCCTTGGCGAGTCTTTTGGCGATTCATCCCTGACTTGTAGTTAACAACATACGAAAACCGAATTTGTATTTCAGAAACGTTTTTCTAAATCGATTGAAACAAAGATACGACACAAAACTGCATATGTAGTCGCAAAATCCCATACCAAATTTACTATATTTGTCAATGCGTCTTTTAATTATTTATTATTTTGAATAATAGTCGCATTTACATGTTTCTGAAATTACAGACAGACAGACAATAAACCCGTTGTTGGATTTGACTCAAAATTTGTCATGCTTCTACATTATAGATGTTAAACCTGTGCACCGAATTTTATATATTTAGCTCTCTTATTTTTATAGTTATCGCATATTCGAACAATCAGAAACACAAACTTGCACTCAACGGGGTTTGTTCAAAATTGGATAGAAATATGCAAATTTGGTGCAAAGACCTTATATCAAATTTCAACCGTCAAAGCCAAATCCTTTTTGAGTTTTTTTTTTTGTCATAGACAGACAGACGGTCATTTTCCAAAAATGTCTTTTTCGAACTCGGAGAGATCTAAAATATGCAGATTCGTTCAAAATCTCGAGTTCAAATTTTTTGACAATTACTATACTTCATCTATACTATACGAGAAATTAAAATCGATTTAAGTTACTTCATTAATTCAAAGTATTTTCCAAACCAGTATCAAATAAATCTAAAATAAAACTAGCAAAATCAGACATCTAAAAATAAGGCTTTTTCTCATACTAATATAGCAGTTAATGCAGACGAGAGAAATACTTTTTAAAAAGAAAAGGTAAATACAGAAGTATCAAATAATGCGCAGCAACTGACCTCTGAAGCCGATGTATAATAAATTTTAAAATACTTTTATTTTAAAATTCTTTTAATATAAATACCTTTGATAAAATACCTAATAACGCAATTTATTACCATAACAATACCGGGAATCTAAATAACTGAACAAAAATGAAGCATTTTTGGGATTAGTTCGGATTTGTTTAATAATAACATCAAGGTCTCATCATTTTAAAATGTCCTTCCTAGTATTTCTGAAACTATAAAAAAAAAATCTCCTCATTTCAAGCATTTTATTTAGCTTTTGACAGAAGCCAATTGCGTAAAGCGAGAAAAGAATTGTATACAAGAATTTAGCAGCTTAATAATAAGCGCTCTTTCCCGTCAGCTTGATAGCAGTTAAGCCGACGAAAAAGTAGGGAAGAACTGTTATTATCATGTGAGAACATATTGTTGTTTTGATTTGAGGTTTTGAAGCCTCAAAATGCACGAGCGGAAAATTGGTGATTTATCGCTTCTGAGGCATCATTTTTAGGGTTATTAGAAAGAAGGTTGTCACATTTGACGACTTACCGTCAACAAAAAGTCACAACTTGCGGGAATGTCCACCATATACCCAATTCTTCTGTCTGGTTGATAAAGGGTAGGGTTATAAGAAATAATCGCCCGAAGAAGCACAAAGAAGAAGAAGGGAATCAACAAGAAACAACGAGGCGAAGGTTTCGAAAGTATATATATGTATATATATACAATTATAGTAATAATAGAATTTTTTTTTGAATTATCATTTTTAATTTTTCTAGTTGGCACAAAAAGTTTTGGAGTTCGAACGATTTTGAGATGAAAAAAGAACCATCGCTTTTCTAAAAATTGATGACTGTCCAATACAGAAGTCACGCAAACATTTCAAACCAGTTTAAACCGAATTTTCACAAATAAATAAATTTTTTAAAAATCTGTACCTCGAAGGATTTTGAGAGGGGAAAAAAAAACCTCATCGTTTTCAAAATATCGACGCATCCATAATCTGATGGTCACGTGATTGTTTAAAACAGATAAAAATAGGTTTTTCACAAAAAAAAAAAAAAAAAAATATCGAGAAAAAAGAATTTTTAGAACTCGATTGATTTTGAGATGTTCAAAAACCATCGCTTTTCTAAATATTGGTGATTGTGAAATATGAGTCATATGAGAACATGATGGTTTTCTGGTACCGATTGATACCACTTGACTTTAAACAAATAATCTTCTCACGTGAAAACCTGAAATTTGTGATAGCAGGTTTCAATTTTACTTTTTTTTTTTTTTTTGCAGCAAATGAATAAAATGTAACACATTTTTTGGCGTAAGCTAATGACACTTCGTATGCATTTGCTGAGCTAATAAAAAAAGACTAATTAATCCTAATGATGGGAAAAGGTTATTTAGAGAGGATGATATCGATAATGCAATCTTCATGAGCAAAATAATTAATTAAAAATTATGTCTATTAATCCTGGTTAAATCAGCCAGAATGGTCCCCACGAAACTTTTTCTTATTCTCTCTAATAAAGATATTATCCTCTCATACCGCATAGAATTGAGGATATTTGCTAAGGCCGCTAATACCTTACATGACGTTAACGAGCAATAGTTACAAAATATTGATCTTTCACTTGAAATTAGCATTTTTTCCTGAATTTATTGTGTGATCCTTGGATCTCTTTTGGCGATTAATCCCTGGCATTTTGCAATAGGTACCCCGAAATAAATGTTTGTTTTAGACGCGTACTTCGCACACAATGAAACCAAAATTTCATATAAAACTACAATTGTAATCACTATATCATATAATGAATATTATTCATTCAAGTCATTACGTTTTTGAATTACCGCGTTTACTATCGAATGACTAAAAAAAAAAAATCCTTGATGGATTTAGTTTCAAATTCGAAAGGTATCTATACACTAGATGTTATATCTGTGTATTGATTTTTAATTATCCCTTCTTTTTATAGTTATTGCACTAACGTATATTTACACCGCCAGAGGGATAGACTCTCGCTGAATGGATTTCGCTCAAAATTTGATTAACATTTAAAAATATGTTGTTAAGACCATTTACCAAATTGCATCCATCTTGTTCAAAGTTTCTTTCAGTTAGCTTGTCACAGACAGACAAGATGAAAAAAAAAAAAGTTTTTCGTACTCGGGGCGATCTGAAACGTGGAGATTGCTTAAATTATCGAGTTCTAAATGTCGGGTTTTTGACGATTACAATACTTTTTCTATACTCTGTTTGCGAGAAAGTAAATAAACATTAATAAATTAAATTCTTAAAATGAGAAATTGTATTTTCATATACAGGAATTACCACTCATTCTTCCTTCAATTGTTGTTCATTCACATACATTATATTGTGGTGACTCTTTATAAGCCAGATAACAGCTACGAGACATGAGAAATTTCTTTTGTCTTGTGGTCATGTTACTCGGCTACGAACCAGAAGGTTGCGAGTTCGATCCTCGCCTTTCACCAATAGCAACAATATCTTAAATAAGGAGATAATATATATTTTTTAAGGATTCATTAGAATCTTAAGTAATAAAGGCTGTTATTCCTTCTGTTGCCAAGAAAAAGCAGGTGGTACTTTGTGTAATGAATTGCATATTTTAAATGCTATTTATTTATTTATTTTCCTTATTTTTGAGATTTGTTTGAAAAGAAAATCCGTTCCAAGACGACGTTCGCCATCGAAAACAGTCAACGATTAGTTGTAGATTTATTTGGCTATCATTGGTGCCATATTGCTCAAAAAAGGGAACGTCATAAATGCTGCTGATGCCAACTGGCGACGGCGTGGTAACTGACAGCAATAGACTTTCATTCAATTCGGCGTCATTGAATGGTCGTTAGCGGAGGGGTATTTGTGTCCATGTTTCAATCATTAGTAAGCTTGAAGATAATTGTTGGTAAAATAATAAAGATATAATTTTTAATAATATTAATTTATAATAAATAAAATTATAAAAGTATAATTTAATTTATAATAATGCATTGGCTGATTAAGCGATGCTGTGACCCTAGTCTGTGTGCATTATGAGATCCTTTCTTTTGATAAATTGACCATTCTGGTTTCATATTTCAAGGCATTTTCAGTTTAATCAATAAGTAAATTGCTTGTTTTAGGATAATAATTTTTATGTCAGTAACTTGTGGAAATCCATATATTATTATTTACGTTTTTATTTTATGAATTATTATTCAACGGCATCCACATTCGTACTCAATATTGTTCGCTGTTTATAAATACTACAATAAAAAAATGAACTTAATGAAATAAGTAAGGAACCTGACCAGTTATATTTAATGAAATTATAATGGGTACTTGTAGGTTGTACCCAAAAGCGCCAAGAAGAAATTTCGCTAATTTGACGATTTTAATCGTCAATCAATTTAATCGGTATATTTATATATCTATCTATCTAATATAGAAATTCTCCTGTCACGGTGTTTGTGTTCGTACTCCTCCGAAACGGCTAGACCGATTTTTATGAAATTTTTTATGTGCATTTGCTAGGTATAAGAATAGGTCTTAAAGTATATTTCATAACACTAGGTAATTAGGGTGTCCCTATCCCGTCATTCCACGTTCAACGTACACTGATGAAATCAACACTTGTTTGAAATCATTGCCACTGTGGTGAAATGTTGAAAATGTCCAGCTAAAAATAAACATGCGCGAGTCCAAATACTACAAGATCCATCTTCTCGGACCAATTGTTAGATATCGACGTTGGAAAAGTTGCTGTCTATAAAAATACTGGATGCATAAAATTGCCCATTAATTTCTGCACTATCGTTGATTCGCCAAATGCTCTCTTTGACCGCATATTTCCCGATGTACGCACACAATGCATAAATTATGCGTGGCTGGCAGAAAGAGCCATTTTTGGATAATTCCAAAAAATGTGGACTTCGACGATTTAAATTTCAAGATACAGCAGTCGTTACCAGGTGACTTGGTATCATACAGTTTGCAATTTTAACGAAACTGTAAATTATACAACAGAGTTTTTGGACTCACTGGATTTGCCAGGCATGTTACCAAACCTTTTTTGACTGAAAGTTGGATCTCCGGTTATTTTACTTCGGAATTTGAACCCACCACGGCTGTGCAATGGCACGCGATTGGTCATTAATTATTTGATGAAAAACGTTATCGAAGCCAGCATTTTGAATGGCAAATTCCAATCCAAAAATGTTTTGCTGCCACGAATTCCAATGATTCTCACAGACGTGCCAATTGGATTCAAGCGCGTTCAATTTCCTATTGGCATTCGCAATGACAATCAATAAGTCGCAAGGCCAAACGATGTCTGTTTGCGGCTGAGATTTGGGCACACCATTTTTTTCACACGGACGATTAATTATACGTGGCATGTTCTCGCGTGGGTAAATATTTATGTTGGCTAAAGACGGACTGACAAAAAATATCCTACACTCAATTGCTCTTCGAAATGAATACCGATTTTCTTTATTTCATTTTTATACTTTAGGATTAAAAATATATTACTTTTTTTACTTTACGTTTAACTTTTAAGAGATCAAACAATGTTTATGTTCGTTACGTTAATGAAATACATTGTAATGAGAAAATGAATGGTTGGTGTTTTTTTGTTTTTATCGGCGATTATCGTCTGCAGCGCTCCATTCCTCTTTCTGTCATAGATCCCATTCCCAAACAGTTACAATACATTCGTTTATTTTTTAATTAACAACCAAAATATTCATTAGAAGTAATTTATATGGCAGAACAACGTTTGCCGGGTCAGCTAGTTTATTATTATATATTTATTCACTTGAATATATTTTTATAATTTGACGAAATTTTTTCTTGGCGTTTTTTGATTGCCGTTAAAACCTACAAATACCCTTTAATGTTATCCTAATATTTAACAATTCATAAAATTTATATTTAAAAATTCATTTATTTTGTAATTAGGCTAATAATCTCTTTTTTATTCAATTGATCTCTCAGCTTTGCAGGCCTTAGGCAGTTGTCTAGGCTGCCTAACCGGAAGTTCGCCTCTGAGCTTATGGATGATCATTGGTATTTCAGAGTGCCAATAAAAGGCTAATTTGTATTGGAGATCCAAAAATCAAATTAAAAAATCATCTAAATTTTTGGTTTGTTTATATCAGTGTAATAACGATAATACAAACAAGTATCAACTTGGCCATTGCATCATGTTGCCGTTGGAATAATACTTGACATTTTATCATTTTTTTTTGGTTCTTAAAAATTTGATATTAAAAAAAAAAGTGTCAGAAGGGACTTGTAAAATTTCAGGGAGCAGAAATCAACAAAGCATGCAGTAAACAAAAATGTTATGTAAAAGTAATTTTTTTTTTTTTTTTTTGCCAGAAAAATGTGCCTGGATGTATAAAAGCTCATATTTTCATTTTTCGCTTCATAGGTTTTTCTGCTTTTTTTTATAACTGCTCTTGATGTTTTTTTGTCTGTTTTTCTTTCTGGAAATGGTGCTAAAAATAAACTTTAAAATCCAGTCATACAGCTTTTTCTGGCAATATCTCTTTTTCTTGCGTTTGTTCTGTAAGATACACTTTATTCCAACTGACACTTGTCTTATTTATTCATAATCTATAGAATTCTTTAACTGCAACTTTCACTATATATATTAAAATTTTATTATGTAAATATCATTGCTAAAGAAATTTGCCTGTCTTTTATACAATTCTTTTTTATTTAGTAAAACAATTTATCTGCAAATCATTGAATGAAAGGGACATTTTTTATAAAGGAATAAAGAATTATACTTTTAAGTCTAAAAAGAAAGAGTACGAAAGTATTTTAATAATTCTTTATGAAATATTTCTAGCTAATTTGATACCAAAAATGAAGAAAGAAAATGTTTATTTTTTATAGAAATCTCAGTCACAATTGCATAACGAAAGTGGAAGGTTTGGATGCGTTGTGCGAGCTTCGAGAACTTTACCTACAATACCAAAATCTGCCCGAAGATCAAAGTTTAGAATTCGACACAACCACAATCACGTGGTTGTCGGTAAGTTTATTAAACTTTTTTCAAAATCTAGAGTTCGGTTAATCAAGAATGTTGAGGCAAGCTATGTTGCCATAGTGCCAACGCAATGCCATTTTTATCGTTTAAAATAATCGCATTTCAGTCAAAGCAACTTGGAAAGTCTTGATATAAAGAATGTACATGGTGCTAGATTGGAACTCTAAAAATTGTCTTTTGTCATTTACTTTATTTTTAGAGTCTCTTAAAGAAACTGGTTTCAATGTTCGAGGGCTCTAGGCTCAAATTCGGACCTCAACCCAAGGACCGCTATGTTTCTGGATTTGGGACACGCTAAATCTGATGTCAAAGTTCATAGATCGTGTCACTGATGTGATACGAAATTTTGGAGAATAAGGGTACCAACTTAAGTGTCGTCCTCGTCAACTAAGTTCAAAATAGCAAGGATCATTATACAATAACACTAGTGTTACTTTCAAACAGGATGTAGATATAACTAAATCATAGATAGCTATTCCAGCCCGACAGAAGAAGCAAGAATAAATCTGAAAGATAAGACGCCACGAAAACATTGATGGGAATTTAAATTGAGTCACCATCCACGGTTCCATCACCACCCACGGTATAACCCCTCCCATAGGAGACACGTTCTGTCATTGGTTGGGAATAGTCCCCCGCACATCTTTTCTGTGCCCATCAGAATAGTGAGAACCAGCCACCATACCCGAAGCTTCTCATCTCCATGTCTGAGGTTCCTCCCGATGCAAAATATAACATAATTCAATTATTTACTACTAATACTTTCTTCTCTACTTCTACTTTATACTAATATTTGCCTCTTAAGAAATACAATTGCCCATAGGATAGACGTCCCGTCATTGGATGGGAGTAGCTGATCCCACATCATTTCTGTATTCATGAGAATGGTGATAACCAATCTCTGTACCGAAAGCTTCTCATCTCCGTGTCTGAGATGCTTCCTGCCGTAAAATATAGCTGAACTGAATTATTTATTTATAGCACTTTCTTACACTCCCTTTTAAGAAATACTGACTTCCTCCCTTTTTCTGACAGTTATGCGCAAGCACAATTTATGTAGTCATAGTCACCTCCAATAAAAGGATTTAATAATAGAAATTTTTAGATTCACGCCCCAAGAATGAAGCGAAGAATTTTCACGCTTTCTTTAATTTAAAGTTATATTGGTAGAATATTAATTATGTTTTATGCATTGACTTCAAAACTGAGTTGCACACGAGGTTATCAATACTTACATGTGGGATCTTTCTTTAGTCAATCGCTTCTTCGTTCATTGTATCTCAACGGTTATTTTTCCATTGTATAGCGTACACCAATTTATCAAATCGATGCCTCTTTTAGAACATCCTATTTTATTTTTTTCTCCAAGATTATTTGTTGACCTTTGTTTAAAAATTTGCTTTAGTTTCGGTTGAAGAAAGGAAAATGACTCTGCGTGAAATTAAATATAGTGTTACAAACCTGCAATTCGACTTCCCAGCATAGTTTGTTCCATCAACAGAAAGAAAGTTTTACAGTCATCTCAATGGACGGAATCCGTCTGGCGCGTTGGAGGTCCCAGAGCTTGACGACAAACTTGGCGACCATTTGGCGACGAATTTGGTGACTTTGGCGCCAAAATAGATAATACCCGAAACTTCGAGAATTTTCCCGATCCGTCCAGTAGGAACCGAGATACGCCTCGAACGTTCCTGATTGGTTGAGAGGCTTCTAGCCCCGCCTCCTGAGACCTATAAAAGGGGCTGCAGCTGCCAGAGTAGCCGAAATCGACGGAGCAGAGTAGTCGGAAGCGACGGAGTCAAGCTAGTGCTGAACTGAGCTGTGCGCTACTGTCTGCAGTAGATTCTGGTTGTATGCTGTTGTATGCTACACGTCTCGGGGGAAGATAATTGCTTTCCATGCTGTATATAGTTGTCGCTTTTGTGCTGTCCTGTGTGTCTTCGTGTAAATAAACGTCATTGTTTCTTTTTCCATTGCCGCCTGATTATTGAGCGTTCTCCACACCATATAACTTTCACTATCCAAATGAACCCCGGCAGAAAATTACGTAACAATAGTAACCAATATTTCTGGACCTCTTTCTGAGACCTAAATTCGAAATTCCAGTCTAAAGTATCTGATGGTGCGTGGAGGAATGCTGAACAAGATCGAAAAAAACAAAGAAATAAATTAAATAAAGCAAATTTAAATAAAATATTTTAATAAATTGTTCGAAACAAAATAAGTCTAGAAACGAAATAATTTAAAAAATTAATAAAAGGCAAAAAGACACACAGAAGCTTAAAAATACATTTTGTTAATACTTTCACTACTTTAGACTGATTCATGTATATTGGTAATAAAAAGGTGGTCCTTTTATATACATTGTAAAAATTAGGAATGAAAATTTTTCGTAGGCTTTTCTTTTAAAATCTAAAATCTTTTTAATATTTTTCAACATGAATTATTCTCTGATAAGTATTTTTTAAAAATTGAGATTGACCTGAAATGTCATGACTAATCAATACGGCTGATCATTTTATATTAAACTACTTGTATTAAAATGAGTAAAATGTCGGATATTTATGAAGAAGTAATAAAAAAAAATTCCAGAAACATTTGTAAAAGTTTAACTTTCATGTATACAATTTCGACAGTTTTAAAAATTTCTAACACTAGAAAGTTTGTGGAGTACTTCTAGTATACATTTTATACATTTAGAAACTAAATCATCAAAGGGAACACGAATCGAATTCATTTGTTCAATATTCTTTTACTCAGAACAATAGAACTATAATATACTTCTGTAAAATCATTATCAAGGAAAGAATTGTACAATTAAACAACCGTTATCAATATAAAAAATATATTTTATTCCTTGTCCTAATCTTATTCCGAGACATTTTATAAAGCAATTTTTGAAACATATCTTTGTAACACTCTCTAATAGTGCCGATGCAACAACCAAGCGCCAACCCCCTCGAACTGCAACATTCTGTAATATCGCCAGTTCGCCAAACAAGTGCTAACCTCCTCGCCAATCCAAAGGCAGTACGATGCTAGCTACTAGACTGTGAGCAATTAAACCTACCGACCTGAAGAATTACGTTAAGCTGTACATTTTATTGCTAAATGTAGAATTGTTGTTGTGTCATTTTGAGTGTAATATATTGTATAATTGGCCGTCTATTAAATTCTTTTAAATTGTTAGAGCCCTTTTGCATGTATTGCTCTTATATCTTTTCGTTTCTGCCTACTTCAGGAATGCCTAAAAGTGCTGAACGTGTCAGGCAACAAACTGACGAGCCTCGCCCCCCTCCGCTCCCTGGAGTACCTGGAACACTTCACGGCTGAAGACAACGACATCTGCGACCTGCAGGATGTAGTGGATGTCTTCAACAACTGGAAAACCGTGCGAGTCATCAAACTGACCGGAAATCCTGTCTGCACTATCCGGAAGTACAGAGATAATGTGGTTGTCAGTTGTCTGGAGCTTGGTAAGTTCTGCCTCGGAAAAGATATAAGATGCTATTTGGTTCTGTTTGTAAATAAAAGTTTGTTAATTTATGCAAAGTATAAATATTTATTTTCGATCGTTATAAAAAAAAAAAAAGAAAAACTTGATTGCAATTTAAATCTTTGTTAGAATGCTCTGGTACGAAAAACGAAACTTGAAAGAATCCATTACTAAAATCTTAAAAATTTACAGCATATTTGTGCAGCTTGCACAAATTTGGCATATTATTAAATTACATAATTATTCATTTCATAAAATGGCGTATTCATCTCAGTCTCATTCACGCCAGAGATGAAAAATGCAATATAAAAATACGCCATAATTGCGTATGTAATTTAAAAATGTACGTAACTATTTAATTTAAAATTAGAATGTTCTGGCGTAATTATGTAATTTAAAATTACGCCCTATTTACGTATTTTTAAATTCAGAAAATGCCACATTCATCTCTGGCATATTTTTAAATTACATAATTATTCATCTTATAAAATATGACTGAACCCAATTATGAATTAACTAAGAATTCTAATGTAATGTTAAGTAAGTAATATGTTATAAATATAAAATGTTAAGTAAAGAAAAATATTTTCAATAAGGAAAAGTTCATAATACAACCTTTTTTGGAGATGCATAAAAATTCAGTAGGGTGTATGCATATCCTTGATCGAAATGTAAATTTTACACTATTTTCCAAATTAGTTATTAGAATGCTTAAGAATGCCTGCAATATTAAAGTATATTCTCGATAATTATTACCTTGGGGCACCTAGAGACTGCAAGGATGGTCTCTTGTGTTGCAAATCACTGAATCTTATACTTGTTCCCTCAGTTTAAATTTTTAATCCTGATGATATGCTGGTATATAATGCTCATTATTCCCCATTATGTGAAAATTAGGAAGACATTCAAAATAATACTCTTTCATATCACGATGTAATCACCTTTATACACATACTTTTCGTAGATATTTCACACCTGCTGAAGTGTCTGAAATCACTTTTCAAACAAAATCGGATTTACCAATGAAAATAATTAAGATAATCTCTGTCCTATTGGCACAAAGCACATTTCGCAGCCCGTGTAGCTAACAAATCATGAGTTTCTTTACAAATAACCCTTATATATGCAGTTTTTCACTCATGGTTGTTCTGCATAATCGCATTCCCTTACAAATCGGGTGCTATATCTTTAACACTTACTGTCCATTGATGATCCTAATAATCTATTTTGATCATCTAACCTTGATTGTTCTTACATTTATTAAAGTTCTTAGTATCTTTACATTATTTTCAAGCTCTTATCATGGATCATTAGACAACTGTTAGGTTGTCCTTGGCATGGAGTTTTATCTTACTCCAATTCTTCCCATCAATCAAATGGCGCGGCACAGTCAGCATCAAAAACCCAAACAAAAAACAAATCCAATCATTGATTCACAATTCCTCAAGTACCTTCATTTTCTACTTTCGACTCACGAAGACTACTCGTTCTATTCTTGAAATTAGAATGTGAAGTGCCCGTTTGCATTTATTTCCACACGTGGCGAATGATCCGAACCAAAAGATTTCTTGTTTATGCATAGGAACCTGAATCTTATTAGACCACACAGAAAAGTTTCGTATTGACCAGATCCCTTTCTTTAAATTTCACTTAATAGAATTTATATATATATATAGCACATTTTCATGGTTGATAGTGCATATTAAGCAGAAATCGACAAGAAGAGGAGTGCTTATTTACATTGCTTCATAAAATTGCTACAATATGTTAAAATTTCAAATTAAACCATTTCAAAACACGATTATAGAAATTAGTATATCATTTTATTTTGAAATTGTAAAGGGAATTGTTCACTTTACCTCAAAAGTCTGTATGGTCTCTGTCTTGAAAAATTTACAGCTTTTTATCCGTTTGCATTTCCGTAGGTACCACTTTCTTTACAAGCATAATGTTAATGCTAGATTAACTTTGTGCATGTTTCTCATCCGAATTCATAAAAAAACTTTCTTCTTTGGAAAACAATAAATTCATGCTTATTAACTTTTTATTTAATAATTTTTGTGGTTTGCTTCATATTTAAATAAATCAGGAATAAAATATTTCACTAGATTTTTGTTGACGGGTATCCATTTATTTCTATTACAAATTTTTCTTCTGTATCTCTTGGTAGAATCTAGGAGGAAAAGAAAATGAATTAAGTGATTAAATACGATATAAAAAATTATTATAGGATATATATAAATCGTAAATAAATTTTAAAAATGGAAATATATGTAATGCAGAGGGTAAAACAGCGATCAACGTATTTTTTATATTAGTTTTCCTTTATGCCTTTACATTGTTCTTTTTCTTTTGTATTTACTTTTCTTTATTTTTATAAATTCCTCCTTCCTTGGTATTTTATGCACTTTAATTTTATATTAATCATTTTGTATCTCAAATTTGCATCATTTTTTTCTATCTTTTCACTAATTTATTATAACAATTGTAGTCAAGACAGTATTTTCCCATTTAATTGTACAATACTACTCGAAGAAAACGATAGAATTCCTTTTGCCGTCCACTTTAGTTTCGTACTCGGATTAACGATTAATGCATCGATTGCCTTGTTTCACGCTTTATTTTACTTTTTTTTTCAGTTCATGCTATTGATTTACGATATTATATATATATAAATATACAAAACACTATAAATTTATTCACTAAGGCATAGATAACTGTTATTATTTGATGAGTCTATATGCTAAAACTCTGCCGATTAATGTAGATGAATTTCGGCAAAAAAATCTGATTCACGGGCCTTGATAACATAATAAAATTGCTGGTATAAATACATCCAGTCTGTTTGTAGACGGGATTTCTAAACGAGCTGTGTTTTGTGCGTAGAGGAGCTTGATGGTAAAGTCATTTCCCAACCATACAGGAACTTCCTGCTGAACTGGAAGCAGTGCCAGACCCTGCACGACAGGAAAAAGGAGAGCTACGCTGTCCTCAAGCCCTTCTTAGAAACTCGTGAGTACACTTCTTTTGGTTCTTTTCACAAGCTCTGATTACATCTTTACTAACAGATTTTTTTTTACGTCTTGTGCCAGAATACTTACATAAAAGTTCAGAAAACTAGTTAAGGGACTAAACGATCTCCTGGATCGATTTCATCTTAAATTTCTGAAATATTGGAGATACATTTTCATTTGTAATTGATTGAATTTGTCACAGCGTATTAAAAGTGCGGCTAAGAGAGTTAAAAGGAAAGATCATATTTTTTGAAAGCCTCTTTTTATCAAATATGTTCGATTCTGCTGAAATGGACGGGAATCCGAGATATCTTAAATCCATTACGACAGTAAGTAAAATGAAAACAAGATAGTATTGAAACAAAATAACTGATTTTATTAGAATTAAATTTAATTCTCGTATCCTTCGCTTGGATTTTGTATGTCCCGTGCGATATTTGATTTCGTGCTATGTATTCGCAAACATCTGAGGAATGATGCAATGAGCATCAACAGTGATATGCAGCTTTAAATTCTTCAAATTATTATAAAATATATGAGATGCAAAATCTATCGTATAATACCACACACAAAAATAGCATAGGATCTCAAATGTGCAACTGCATGGATATGAGTGCTTCTCATACTTTCTTCATCAGATCACATCTACTGAATTCTAGATAATAACAATGCTATGAAACAAAGTTTTAATAAACAGAAAGGCACATAGCCTTTTCTTTAAACACAATTTTGTATAATGTGCCTGAAACTTCTCGGGCTCTTTCTAAATATGAAATTTGAAATGGGAGAACGCGATAGTTTTTGGCATTGGTTAAGAAATAGTAGCCGCAAAGTTAGATTTCAGTTTGTTGGTTAACATTCAATGCTGAAATCCACTTTATGATTAAATTTCAAGAATTGAATCTCGACTAAGTGCCTAGATGTATTAAAATGAGATAATTTTTATATTGACTTTGCTAGTTTCAACCTTTACAAATTTTCAAATTTTTCTAATTTGAAATTATATTTCGCCAGCTTCAAAAATGGGTGAAAGCTCAATCAATTCGGGGAACCTCAGAACCTACTTTTCAGTTGACTAACTGTCCACATAAAATTCTGAGAATGAAGTTTTTAGATGACACAAATTAGTTACATGAAATGTTTTGATTAACATATGCATGCTAAATATAGAAGGATATTTTTCTGCCTCTAAATAAGTGGTATAAAACGCGGTTTAGTTATATTGACGATCCTTTTTAAAGCAACACTAGGCCTATTTTGGGCTGGACCTCGTCATTTTGAACCGCT
>JAPMOR010023188.1:3949-14970 GCA_026543865.1 Argiope aurantia | reverse complement strand
CTTTCTTTTTCCGTCGATGTGGTTTGTTGCTTACTGTATTGTGATTGGTTAGAAAATTACGTGTTTATTTACAATATAGAGGGAAGTCAAAGAGCGGGATTTGTATTATTAAATTATTGTTTTTCCAGATAAGTGTGAAATGAGACGAAAATGTTTTTTCCCTCATACTTTCAATCTTGTAACAAGCATTTTAAAGGTTATTTCCATGCTGTGTATGGCATTTTTTGAAATTTTAGCGAAGATAAACAGCAGTAAGGTCAAAATAAGTATTGAAAGCTATTGTATTCCTGGCTTTCAAGAAGGTTTTAAGAAAACAATTACAATTATTATTTAAGTAATATTTAATACTGTGTAGTAATTTAAAATTTTTCGATTAAATTTGTGCCTTTCTTAAAGAGTTATTTAATTTATGAATTTTTTTACAAACAGTTCACTTTTTTTAATTCTGTTAACCTCCTTTTGACAAACACATTGTTTTATGCACATTTGTTATTTTATCTGAATTAATATTCATATAATTCTTAGTATTTAATTTAGATATAATTAGCTAATAATTTTAATTAGTGCTAAGAAACAGAATTATTGAATTTTTTAAGAGTTCACAGAATTATATTTTAAAGATTTTTAATTTTAAAATTCTTAAAACAGAAAAAGAAATTAAACATAAAAAAAGAGAAAATAATTGCTGTAATTTCTAAATATTCATAATTCTCTTGAAATATGTATTGGACAATAGAATATAGAAATAGTAATTCTTGTTTCATACCAATCTTTAAAAGAATTAACTAAAATTTGTAGAAACATCCTGCACTGTTTATTACTTTTAAAGTTTACTTTTTATTATTTTTTATGTTTGCTTCATGATACTGTTAGTGTGTAGATATAATATTATTAAAATAGATTTTTTAAATAGGGGATCTTTTTTCAAGAAATTCAGTTGACAATACATTCAGATATTGAGCATTTAGCTTTTTTCTTGGTGCTTTGAAAATTTTTAAAAATTTGATATTAGAAATGATGATTGAATATTATATTTCCTTTTAGTATTTTTATATGGTTATATTTTATTATTATGAAAGTTATTGAAATATATTGGTTATATTAAATATAGCACCTTTATAAACTGTCTTGCTAAATAATCACTTGAACAAATATCAAAAAAGAAATTGTATACTATACATAAAAGAAAATTACTGCATTTAGAGATATTTGAAAATAACATCACAGTATTTATGATTTGTGTAGAATAGTACTTGTGATATTAAATCAGAATAGAAATAAATTTTCCACTTTCTTTTTGTTTCTTATATTAATTTCTTTAAGTAGATTAAGAAAATTAATGTATAAGATTAATTTTTTAACACTTCAAATGAAGAGTTTGTACTATAATAATTCTTAGTATTTTAGACAGGTTTCCTATTTATTCTTTTATTGACTAATTCTCTGTTTAATTTTAAAATATTATAGAATTCATTTCAAGTCATTTCTTATTTGTGATTAAATTGGCTAATGATCTATGTTGCCTTGAAACAAATATTTCATATTGAATAGAACGTCGATACTTATATTCATTTTATAAATAATAAATATGTGTATGTGCAAAAAGATTTATATTATAAGTTATACTTATGAATTAAAGTGGCCTTTTCAAATATCCAGATAAAGTTCTGGCAAATTTTAAACAAATTATTTCAAGTGAATTGCTGATAAAAATTCTTCACCATTTTACATTGGTATTTTTTTAAATAAAATCATTGGTCCTTCAAATAAAGTTCTTCCTTTAGTCTATAGCTTATGTATTAAAATAATTTTTAATAAAATTATAAATATATAATAACTTTTCCTTATATAAAAGATGAGATTGTGATTTCGATAACATTGTCATTTCTCAAAAGATTTGGTGATATTCCTTAAGTCGTATATTAAGTAGTATTTTAAAACTATTGCCTATTAATAATATAGTTTTATTAATTAAATTGCAAGTTGTTCAGTGTTATTTTTAATTGTTTCTGTAACTAACTGAAATGAATAAAAAATGTTGTATTACAAAGGAATTTAAATAAAGATTTCATTCATCAGTTATTTTCAAACATGACTCCATTGCTTGAAATTTGATTTAAAAAAATTACACTTCTTAAATTATTATACACCATAAAAAGTTGCCTCCCCTCCTCCACGAAATAGATTTTTAAGTTTTTAATTTGCAAGGAATTTCTCACACTTATATTGTTTCACTGAAATTCCTTTTTTATGTTTGATAATAATTATAAATCTCAAGATCTTCTAATCAATATGCATGTTAAAAATTAACTTTTTTCATCATATATTTTACTAATAATTTTTAAAAAGAATTTGTGTCCTCTTTATTGAATAAAAGCATTTGTAGATATTTGAAAAGGAAGAAGAGAAAGGAATGGCATTTGAAACCATCATAATGTGCATTAATTTTATTTTGTGTATTATTTGATTTGATTTAATTTTAACCAGTGAATTTTAAAATGCATAAAGCATTATTTTGTAATAGTGAGTTTTGAAATGTAAGGAAATTTTATGTAGACATTTTTTAGAAAAATTAATATAAATTAGCTATTTGCAGAGAAGTGTAAATAATGAAAAAAAAAGCATGCCTAATGATTTAGTGGATTAAGGCATTTTTTCTTTCTTTAGAAATACCATACAAAATCATACAACAGAATTTATAAAAAATAAAAATAGATAAATAAAAAACAAGCTTTGATGAAATAATAAGATTAGATAAATTTTATATCTACTAGCTGGAATTAAGGGTAAGTAAAAAGTAAAAGTGCTATAAATTAAATATTTTGTGAAACTGTCTTAATGAGTTCCTTAACTAAATAATTTTACATTACTAAACATTTACGACATGAAATTTACACATATCATTCTGAGGTCCATTTCTTTTTAACTCTGTATTTCTGCTATTTTTTTTCTGTATTACTTATTTCTTAAAACAATTGGTAAAGAATCATAACTATTTTCAATATATTCAGTTTGCATCTTAGGCAGTTGGTTGTCTATGTTTTCATTTATATATGCTTACTTTATATGTTCTCTATGTACACAATTCTTCTCTGACATTTATTTAAACAAAATCTGGAAGATGAAAAGCATACCTTTGTGACAGAATTTGAATTTGGTTTTGAAACAGTTGTAGAATGATTCAAAGCTCAAAATGGCAAGAATAAGTATTAAAAGAAAGAAAAGACTAGAAAAGCTTATTATTCTAGATTCATTTAATAAAAATACAAATACATATATATGTCAAAGAAATGGACTACAAATTTTTTTCTAAATTTTGCTAATTTATTTATGCACTTTTTTATTTCTCACTTTAAATTAATGAATTTAGAAAGAAGTATGAGAGAAAAAAAAAAACCCTCCTGCGATGCAAGTGTAAATAAACTAGAACAACTTACTAATATTGTTTCCAAAGGGACCTTAAACCTCTTATAGTCGATCCTACTTATTACCACAATCTTAATTTGCAGTTTGATCAAAGAATATAAGCTGATGCTTCCATTTTTATGGTTACTATTTTTTAACAATAGCCCTTATACATATCTATATAACTCTCAACAATGATAGCTGGAATATCTTAGGACCTTCCTTTCATGGCAATGTCATGAAAAAGTAATAAAATATTTTAAAAAAAACAGTTTATCAACACTTTTTTGAAATACTAGTTAAAAGCAATCAACATTTTCTTTTCTTTTGCTTGTTCAAATTAAAGAATCTTGTGAATGAAATCCACACCTTTTGAATCGTATAAACAATCAGTGAAAATATAATTATTGTCAGTTTTCCAAATCATACAAATATTATCTATTATCATCTAAATATTGGAATGACTCATTTTCACAATTAAGTAATAATAAAGTTGAATTATAAAGAAATGAAATATACTAACCATCAGTGTAGACTAATTTTATAACATTTCGATTTTTTTTCTTTAAATATGATTAATATTAATTAGTTTTATCTAATATGTATAGAGATAGAGAAAGAATACTTTCGTGACCAATTTGGTTCGCTAAAATGAATGATTGCTAGCAATTTCGATAAGATATTTTATATAATATGTCCATGTATACCTTAACCAAATAATATACCAATATTATTATGTAGTATACCATACATGTCAAATCTTTCTATTTTGATCATTAACAATGGAGAAAAAAAAAAAAAAACTTCGATAAAATATTAATAACAATAATGAAAATGATTTAAGAACAACAAAGTATTATTGAAAAGATAATTTTAAGGAATTGTATTATGATATAAAAATTCTTTTTGTCCTGTAGTATTTTCGCAAATTATCAGAAAAACGCAAAAATTTTGTTTCAATTAAAATTTCTAAGGATGAGAAAACGCTCCTCTTTAAAATACTTGTCCGAGTTAAGTAGCTCTTGGTGAAGTGCTCTGGCCTATAGAGTAACAACACATCACATTCCTATTTGTGATTATATATAAATAGAGAGAGAGATTAATAGATACAGGTTTATTCGATAGATAAAATTAGTTGCTTTCTCTTCCATACCAGACCCAGGAGGTGGAAATCTCTGGTTCGCTTTTTTTTTTTTTTTTTGATGAATTGTCATAATCAAATTTGAAAATTCATCACAGAGGTGTCTCCAATTAGAAATCTAATCAGGCCTAGTCCCCGTCATTTGTACAGATATGCAAATGTTATCACATAAACATAGATTCAAATTATGTTAGCACTCAAAGTTTTCCTTAATAGTTACAAAGATGAGTTCTCTGAAGTTAGTTCCCTGAATCAAAATTTTCATCAATTTGTAAATTATGGTATTTTTGCTATGCAAAAAAAAAAAAAAAAAAAAAAAATGAAGACTCCGTAGTTGTAGCTATCTTTTTGAATCATATGACGTGGAGTAATCAATTTCCAGTGCTCCTTTGTGTTCAGTAGTTTTTTAATTAATGCACTCCATTCACGAATTAATAGACAGAATCTTTATTTACATTTGGACCTAATGGATCATATAATTCAAGTATTTTTTCTTTTGTATTAGCTATTAAAAGAATTCAATGATTATTTAAATTTGCCGGAATTAATAAAAAGTTCCATTTTCTGTATATCCTGAATCACTGGAAAGTTCAAGATATCTTTTTTATGGAAGAGTAAAGTTGAATGAATTGAGTCTATTGCTTTACACAATCCTGAATCTAGTTAATTTGAGAAAAAAAAAAGGGGGGGCATTAATGATTCCATCATATAACCATCCTATCTTAAAAGATGGAGAGAGAGATTGCAAATATTTTTTTTTCGTTTGTTGTTACACTTAAATCAAGCGATTTCAGCATATAAATGGAAATGTTCACATCATTTATTTTAATAATTGTTTCACATGGGTTCTTCGTAATTTTGTTTAGTTTTAAAAAAAACATTTTTAGATTTTTTGCTTGAAGTATCACCCGTTTTTTTTACTGAAACATCACCCGTTAAAGTGTTAGAATAAGTATCACTATCTTCTTCCAAAATCGATTGATTCTTACTACTAATTGGAAAAGTTTCTACAGAATTAGACATTTCATTTTCAGTTTTATTTCCCCTACTGGCTTCATTCGATATTCGTTTTTTCTTATTGCTGATGATCAAATCATTGGTATTTTTCCTTTTTTTTAGAAGTTTCAGTTATTTATTTATTTGCTTTTTGTAAATTTTTTCAGTTATTTATTTATTTGCTTTTTTTTATTTCTCTTTTGAGAAGTTCTGTAAAATTTCATCTGGGTCGTCATTTTCTTATTCGATGGCACTGATTATTGAGGCATTGGAGAGCATTTCTTGAGGCTGCTTTTTATTTTTGCGGCTCCACGGCATCCTTCTACTAAAAATTTCAATGTAGATATAACATTTTTAAGCATTAGTTCTTGAACATCTGGATTTTCTATTAATTTGGTTAATTCAGAACAAAGATTTTGACATTGTCTTTCTGTAGATTTTATGTTTATTACTTTTGCAGAAATGGCCATATTATCTTCATTGATATTTCTTTCTTCTATTGAAAAGACATTTGATTTTAAAATGGATTTATTTTTAAAAGAGGTAGAATGAATTTTGTGGATATATTTGCACAAATTATCATCTGGGCAAGAGCATTTATAAAGATGGCCACATAATGAGTCGCATGCCATATTCGTACATTTCTCCAAACAATGCTCTGGTATTGGGCAATTTTCATGAATTTTTATCACTTTATATTCTTTGTTTTTATCTTCATTTGCTGAATACTTCTTATTCCAAGTATTTTCTGAATCTTGATAAACGTCTTCTGTATTAATTCTGATTCCTTTTTTTGTGATTTACTTCAATCCTTGTGGATGACTGAGTTTCGAATGGAAAATCCATATATAATTTGTAAGCATGTGTCAGATGTCTATCTTTCTCCATTTGCATTAATGTGTTAACTAAATTATCTATTCGCCTATTAAATTTTCTTTTGAAATAAACTGTTCCAAGCAATAAATGAATTAAATGACAAATAGAATGCTCATGATCTTGAATTATAGTTGGTAACTTTTTCCAATTGTTATAGATACCTATAAATCGTGTAGAATTTTCACTTTCTCTAGAAAATAATGTACTGCAAAAAACAAAATATCGAGTCTTGTGTTTTCGAATAAATCAACCAGCTGCGAAGCTGTATTTCATCATTTGGCACTTTTTTTAAAAAAAGTAGTAATTAATGGGAAATGATCTGCCTTCAGCATTCTTAGCAAAATCTCTTTTGTGATTGTACCGGTCTATTTTTAACACAAAACATTTTAAATTGATCAATTATAATGCTTTTTCACAAACTTGAATCACTTATATGCACTTGATCAGATTTGTTATTGACATCGTCGTTTTTTATGATTCAATCATATTTGTATAAACATAGGATTCTTCAAAGAGATTCACCGTTTCTACACTTTCATTGCAATATTGTGTAGTTTGTGCGGAATGTTCTTCGCCATTTGGAGTTTGAATTGTAATTTCTGAAATTGAAGCAATTTCATAACCAATATCACTTCGTAGACCAGAAAACAGATATACTCATGACTTTTTGAAATTTTGCACTAAAGAAGAAAAGATCATTTTATTTTTGGAAACTGAGTCTTGACACCCAGAGGGATACTTCCTTAGCATGGACATTACTAGATCTAACAGTAAAAAACATTTTATAATATGAATTTTCAAAGTAATATATACGATATAACTTAGTAGGTGAGGTAAATGACCGTACTTTATAATATGTTGCACACTTGCACTAAACTGCCATATATCTGTAAACTTCGTACATTTCAAAACCCGTCGATTGTTCCAGTTTAATTTCTACCTCTCTTCTTTCCATCCCGCTATTACTGCTCATAACATTATTTTAGCTCTTGATCATGTTGGTCCCCGGTCCATAGCAACCCCCAGATGACCTGCCCTGGACGCAACGCTCACTAAACTTCAGATAAGAAACAAAATAGAACAATTTTCCTAAAAATTCTAAATGTATCCGTATATACAAATTTAGCAAGATCTTCATTATTTTGTTAAACAGACTACAAAATAATAATTTCGTTGCTTTCATTTCGCCCATTCGTCACAGTTTAAATATTAGAAGTTTTTATTTTAGAAGAAGGGGCGCTTTGAGAATTTTAAGAAGGGCGATTCCGGGCGCCTGCTTTCTTTGGAGGGGAGATCAATGTGAAAAGCGGCGCATCGTAGGAGGTCTGTTTTACCACTGACGGTAGTGGCTTTTTCTCAGCCAACTCCCCTGTACCTTAAGGCAGAAGGAGTCCGGGAAGTAGGTTTGCGTAATTATTGTGTTTCCAAAGGATTTTGGTGTCTATATTCCTGTATTGTTAGCTCAAAATAGGGATTTTATGGTTATTTACTAAAAGAAATGTTTCCACAGCTTTCTTAACGATGAATGATATGTAAGAATACCGACATGTTCTTTATTTTTCCGATAAATGCCAGACACCCTTTTTAGGCTTTGTAAGGATATAATAGCAAACTATTGCATTAACACTGCGGCAAATTACAAAGCAGTTTTCTCATGAAATTTATTGTGAGTCTTGTTATTGCGGAAGGAAGTCATCATCTTATTCTGTAAAAGGGCTATCCGAAGTTTTGATGCTCAGTAGAAACTATCGGTTTCAAATAACATAGTAAGACCCAAAAAACTTCAAACTGCCGCTTTTTATATATAGTGAGAGAGCGAGACCAATTAGTAATAAATACCAAGTTAAAAGGGGGGAAAAATAGAATCAAAATTAAACCAAATAAATACAATTTTTAGTTTTTTTGTTTGTTTGATTCCGAAATAATTTTTTAGTTTCGTTTCCGAAATAATTTAAATTTAGATATATTTTCATGATGCTTATATTTTTGATTATATATATATATATATATATATATATATATATATATATATATATAATGATTACATATAAGAAACAAAATTCTAAATTCATTATTCTAGTGCTATTCTGAAAATTTTTATTTAGTCGTGAATTGTTGCTTTATATTTTACGTATTTTGAATCTATTTTTGAAGCTATCGAAGTAATTTTTGCATTATGAACAAAAGAAAGCATGAAATCACTAAAGAAGAAATTAAAACAATTTTGCTTGTTTCTAATGAAGGTGATGATAATTTTTCAAGAGAAATTGATGATTGACCAAAACAAAAATACTTTAGCTTATCTTCCATGTATCTCAATAAAGAATATGAATTAAAACTATCGAGAATTATTTTGGAAAAAATAAGATTACGCTGG
The DNA here is from genome assembly GCA_026543865.1 of Argiope aurantia. NCBI lineage: Eukaryota > Metazoa > Arthropoda > Arachnida > Araneae > Araneidae > Argiope > Argiope aurantia. Next base: position 6,175 of record JAPMOR010023188.1, on the reverse strand, counting down.
ATTGGAAGATTAGTAAGCTAAGTAGATTAGTAAATAATCTTCTAGTATATTTAATCTACTAGTAGATTAGTAATTCACTTAATGATTAAGTAGATTAGTAAAAACAAGTTGCAAGTTAAAGATGTTTTTTTGAATATATATTTGTCTCAAATTCCTTTCTAATGATTTAGTTCAAAATAAGAATGAACAACTTTTCAGAAATATAATGTGTAAACTTCTTTACAAATTTAATTAAAATTCTAAGAAAAAAAATCTCTTAGTATTGCTTCAGAAAATTCCAAATCGTGTTTTATAATGAAAAATTCAACTCTAAAAAATCAATAAACATGATGGTTTATACTGAAGATGCAATACTCAAGATCATTGGCTTAAAATTTTAAGCCGAATATCGTAAGAAATATTATTTTCGAAATGAATAAAATGTTTCAAAAAGTGTTCTTTTTTATTGGTTGCTTAGTATGTTCCTTTATTTCTGTATGAAATGAAGATTTAAAACATTATCATCTCTATTAATGAATAGCATTTGACAAATAACAACATTCCTATATGGTAATATATGATCTGTTATTTAAATTTGGCAAAAAATTTTTATTAATAATTTAAAAGCTTGGTGAAAATTAGATGAAAAATAAGATTTTAAAAATGGGTATTAATGTCAGTTTCCATTTCAACGCATTAAAGCCAAACAAAAACGTTTGAAAGCATCATGTGAAACTTTTCTTTAAAAATTTATTCACTAAGTTATAATGTAAAATTTGTTGTACTGAAAGAAAAAAAGAATGGCCCCAAAAAATCAATGAGCGAAATGCTTCATGCTAAAAAATTTAAATACACTTGAGTAAAACTCTTAAGCTGAAAGAAAAAGCAAAGTCGTTGTTGAAAAACCGCAAAGCAATTCATTGCTCAAAGTAGATTTATTATTTCGAATGACGGGTTTCTTCTATATAAAATCAGTCTAATTATGTACAATTGAATATTCGAAATACGAAAATTACTGTACAAAAGTAATGAATAAATATAACTTTCGAGTATACTCTGTAATAAAGGCATCACCTCCCTCCCCAAATAAAATCATGGGCATTGGACAATACCGTCAATGCCACAAATGCACAGATTTTTATTTTTACACAATGGCATATGAGTTTTGTTCTTCACAGTACGGTGAAGAAAACCAAATATGTATTGCGAGTGCCCTTTTTTCAACCAACTGAAATCAAAATTTAACGCAGAATGCATTTTTAATATCACGATCATATGTTAAATCTCCTTTATCTAAAGTCGTTGTGTTTTTCTATTATCGCGTACGGATCAACTAACATTCAACTCTTTGACGGATTTAATTCAAAATTCGACAAGTATCTAATTTAAATGTTAAATTTTTATACCGATTTTATTCGTATAGCTATTTACTGCCTATCATATTCATTTGTATTCGAATAGCCAAATAGACAAACTTCACATCAATGGATTTCATTCATCAATGTATTTGATAGAAATCATCAAATTTGTTGAAAGAACATGCAACCAAATTTTAATTTGTCTTGCTATAGACGCTTTTGAGTTATTGTGTTCACAGACTTATGAACAGACATAGTTCCCAAACTGTGCTTTATGGACTCAGAAAACTAATTAAAACTAAGATACTGAGATTAGTTAAAATCTCGAGTTGGATTTTTGACGATTACAATAATTTCTCTTTGCGTACTTTGTAATACTAGTAAGTAAAAATGGTCTTGACTTCAGAAATCACTCAATTCTTTTATGAATTATAATAAATTTTATTATAAACAGATAACTATTATGGGAAATTTTTATATCCTTTCTGAATTTCGAACTGAAATAAACAATGTCAGCTTTCAATAACTCGAATGGCATATTCTATAATCTAGCATATCTTCTGATAAAGAAAGATTAATTTGAAATAACAAACAAAATTAAATTCAATTTTAGAGGGAGGTACAAAAGTGCATAATAAGTCGCAATAAATTTATACTTTTGATATAATACTAAAAAAAAAAATCTGAAAATAGAATTTAACAAACATAGAAACAGATATCGAAAGACATAAAAATATCAAAATGCCACGTTTCTTATTTTAAACTGCAAAAATTTGTCTATATTTTTTTGATGATATCAGTTTGAATAAATAACGGAGACAACTGAATCATACTATTCAACAAACAATTCTCGACTATTTTAGAAAAAAAAAAAAAAAAAAAAAAAAAA
>JAPMOR010023182.1:0-11196 GCA_026543865.1 Argiope aurantia | reverse complement strand
AAGTCTGAGTAGTTGGGAATGAGGTTTGGAAGAGGACAGAAATGGATTTGAAATGAAAAATACGGAATAAGTCGCTATCGCTGTTTGAAAGATTTCGATTTCCAATATTCTTCGCCAAGTGCTAAAGCGGTATTACATGATTTGTCTGTCCCTTGATCTACAGAATGAAAAGCTTTGTGATTCATTTTTAAGTGTCATCTATACAAGGTCCACATGGTACAAAAGCAGTACTCTCAATTAATGCTGCGCATTGCATTGATTTTGCTTAACGATTTCTGACCAGAACAACCGTTGATTGTTGTGCATAGTTGTGAGTAGATTTTAATGGTGCAAGAATCATACCTGGTCATACTGCGCCAAGCGTTTAGTGGATTAGATAGACCACGATGATAATACATACGATAATATATATAAAAAGGTGATTAAAAATACTTTGAAATTCTTCATAATAAAATGCGAAAGACTGGAAGAATCTGAGAAGATCCCAAAAGCAAGCTGTATTTTGTTACATGTAGAACATGTCTAAAATATCTGGTGGGCAAGGGACAAGTAAAATATTGCAGACATAAAACATGTTGATACAAATGCGGAGCAATGAATACACAGAACTGTCGCATAAAATTCATTGCACATCCTAATGTTTTGCATGAAAAGCTTCAGCATTTTAAATACATTATTGTATGGTGTAATATTGCTGCTGATTTCATTCTTAGCCCTTTTCTTTGAAATGTTCACTCCTCTTGGGTTTAAAAGATATTCCGTCATAATTACTCGTTACTGCGAACTTTTATGGTTGAAAGTAATTCCTATCTTACAAGAACGTAAATATTTAGAGCCTGCTTTTTTTATAGGAAAGAGTTCAACCTTCTATATTACCCGACAAGTGAAGGAACTGGTTCGTGCCCGCTTTGGAAATGATTGGGTAATTTCGAGATATTTTCTGAACGCCTTATCGTCTCATTTTCCGGACTTGAATCCCTGTAACTTCTGGCTGAAGGGATTTCTTAAAGATTGTGTCTATGAAGAAAGTGTACGCACTCTTCCTGAACTGAAAGCAAGAATAAAATGCCATGCTGCAATTCTTCAAGAAACACTTCGCTCTGCTGTTGTGCGCTATAAAACGCTTTGAATCATAATTGACACAAAAGGAATGCACATTGAACAAAAAAATTCATTAAATAAATTTTTGAGCCTCGAATTTATTTTTTTATGTGCCAATTTTTCACCTGGTGTTGAAATTTGAATTATTAATTTTTATAGCAGATTTCTTTTTCCCATTACGCAAATATCAAATTTCAGCAAAATACATCAGCCTGAACGGTCTCTACATAGGTCTAAGTAGGGTAATTCTAATTAATTCTCTTATTTCCAAGATCATTTTAGTTCCCCCAGTAACACCCAGATGTTAAATTATATTTGGGAAATATTGGACAGAATTGTGATTATCGAGGAATATTGAATACCTTATAAAATATTGTACAATATGCAAAAATATTCAAAATGCAATCACATTTTTTTTAAAAATTCTGGCACAAAAATTTTAGTCATTAATTAATAATTTAATTAATTTTAGATTTTATTCTAAAATATAAGCTAAAATAATTTTTTTATTATCAAAAGACGAATATTACATAAAATTTTACAATATTGTTAAAATAAAATTGAAAATTCTACATTGAGCAACGTTGAACCATATTATGAAAACTATTTTGTAAATTTTACATTAATCAATTTTGATCAAAATTGCGATGGTACTGCTGTAAATTATGTATCTAGAAATACGATATAGCAATTTATTATTCATTTTTATCTATTTCGTCTAAAGTAAGCAGACAGCTTGAGTGCATTTTTTTGATATCTTGTTTTTGATTGACTTATTTATTTGAGAAAAAATAAATTAATGTTAGAATATGAAAGAAAAGTAAAAAATAATAAGTACACATTACAAAAGAAAAAAATAATAATTACACATTAAAAAATTTGATTTTGAGAAATTCTTCATTTCAGCTTTTATGAAAAGTAGAGCATGCCAAAATTATTATATTTAAGTAAACTATCAGGAATTTTAGTGAACAGCCCTTGTTTTACAGATTTACCTTTATTTTTAATACTGAATCTTTTCTTAATTCTGATTATATATATTTTTTATTTTTATCATTATTTAATAATGAAATTTTAATTTCTATAAACTAAAAAAAACTGTAAATAATATTTTTTATTTTCTGTATATTAAAAAATTATTACATTTGGATCTAATTTCCAAAATCTTTTCTAATATCAAATCCCAGGAAATCGCTTCCTCCTTGACTTCAAATCACATTCTTAATTCAAAATTCAAAAATATCTTTTATAGTAAAGGATGTTCCGATATTAAATATAAAGATACACGATATTACTATCGAACCATTCATCAGAATCAATTATCGCAACTCAAAGTATCGCTGGCTTAGTGGTTAAAACCCCGCTTACAAGCTAAATGATAACGGGCGCAAATAAGAAGATAACCAGATGAAAGAAACACAGTAAATTTAAAATAGAAAGTAATCAAGAGATTTGTGGGAGAATGTAATGTTTTTTCCATTCCTGAATAGGTAATTAATTTTTGAAATATTTATAGCATTGGGAATTAATTTTATGAATACTGGGAATTATACAATATCAGAATCTAGTATTGATCAATATAGCAAAAGTCTTCCATTTTACAAATTTTACAATATTGTGTGTTATTTGGGTTAGGTACCTCAAATTTCTGGAATGCCTGAGTTTCTTTTTCAAAGATAAGTTCCCTATTGCTTACTAAAACCACAACAGCTTGACTCTTAAGGGGTAGATATACAAAAAAAGTTCCCATTAGTTGACAGTTGTTAAGCAAATATATGCTGAGACATCCTTTGATTACCTTCTACAAAAAAAAAAAAAAAAAACATAGTATAAAATTATACTTGTCAAAACATAGCCTGTAACAAAGGTTTAGTTCCAAACTCGCATATAAAACGTTCCAAGAAGATTTAGAAACCCTTTAATTTTATATAAATTGCGAAGAAGTAGAGATTATAAATTGTATTAGTATTCAAAATAAAGTAACAAAAAATGATGGCATTGAATAGAACAGTAAGTAATTACAGATTAGTAATTGTATCGCATTAGAAATGTGAGACGAAGTCCACAGGTTAGTAAATAAATATGAACACCAAAGTGCTTGCCAACATTGTCAGAGTTAACCAGGTAGAAGTTTGGTGATATGTAAGTATTTGATAATTTCAGGCATAGCTACCAAAACAGAGCCAGATGTCACAGAAAAATAAAAATCGTAAAAATACTATATAGGTATTCCAAATACATTGGAAGGCTTTTCAAAGGAAACAAAATTCTAAGGTGGGAGGGATTATGTCAAATAGAAAAGAGATGATCTTGAAACGGATTATCATTCGTTCTTCGTTTCGCCTATGTAGAACTTCTATCGCCGGTGTCCTGGCATAGGGGTAGAGCGTCTTCCCCGTAACCTAGACGTCCTGGATTCAAGTCTTGCTTCGGGCATGGTTGTTCTTTCTCTGTGTGAATGTGCGCTCCTGTAAAAAGGGATTGTGCATGCGAATGAGTGGAAAAGTCGTACTCTTGGCCCTAGTTGGCGCTGCTAAAACAAGAGACCCACCCCTATCGACTTAAATCGTTGTCTTCGCAACATCGGGCTTGTCTTAGTGTCATAAGAAACAACACACATACAACAGAACTTCTTTCAGGGGCTAACATTGAGCTGTTTAATTTTTGCTGATATCAATGTAACTGGTCTGAACAATTTGAACCCATTTGGGACAAATTGCCCTTCCCAGTGGAATGAAAGAAACTAAAAGAAACCGATGCAAGAGTTAAGGAGTTTTGAGGAAGGGACAGAAAAATTACACACAAACGGTTGCTTGAGATAAACTAGTGCATATTTAGAGAATTAGATAATCTGCGGTAAAAACTGTTTTATCTATTTAATTTTATGCTTCAGCTATTAAGTAAAAGCATGTCAGGAGAAGCTGTCTATTATTTGGCTTCATGCTTCTACAGTATCCATGACTTCCCAAATAAAATATAAAATTATCAATTTTCAACGAAGGGCATCAGTATTAACGAAATAGACATTAATTATCAGATTTAAAGAAAAAGTATAATAATTTCAAGATACTAAGTTCAAAGCTAACAATATGCAATTCAATTAAAAATAATTATTCTTTTATTTACGTACTTTATGATTATTAATAATTAACTTTTTAGATATTTATTTCAAATTCTTTCAAGGAAATTAACATATTACGAAAGCAGAAAAAGGAAATAAGAAGGAAAAAAATTAGATGTATAAAAAAAGAAGATGTTTTCCGAAGAAACATTTGAAATCTACAGGAAACGATTCAATAGATTTAAAGAAGCAAATTTTGTGAAATTTGACAGAACCATATACTTAAACGGAAAAGATATCATCATGCTTCCGATTTTCAACATCAGTACATAACACTCGGAGCAAAAATTACCTGCATCAATATCACCAGATGAACTTAGTTATTTTATCAGAAAGTAGCCAATCAGACAGTTGTGATGTTTCTAATCTTGCACGAAGACCAACTCCAGTAATAGATAAATCGTATAAACGGATATTATAAAAGAGTCTTGTTCTTCACTAAAGAATGCTCGATAACAGATTTAATACTTGCGTTTCTTCCAAGTCGTTAGAAATTAATAAAAATTATTATGTTGTTTTACTTTGTATCAGTTACTGACATGCTCTGTATTTGTTCTATGGTTTCTACTGCAAAATTAACACCTTATGGGATGTTTCCAATAATTCAAGACTTCAGCAACAGGCAAAATTTTTCCAGACTATTGAATATGAACTAAATAAAGTTCATACTTTAACTTTCAAAAAAAAGGATGTGATTTTAAATTAAATTTAGCTTCTCAAAATATAAATAATAAGGAGTTAGAAGAAATTTTGTCCAAGAAAAATCATATTAGTTTATTAGTTATCATTAATTTTATTATTTAAATAATAAAATACCTAGATATTAGTGCTAAACGAGGAAAAACGAGGAATTTTTTCTATCAATAATATAAAATTTATTAAACTGTTTGGTTAATTTAATTCAACTTTTTCGAATCATGTCAAAAGATCTAAAATCAGAAACGAGTGACATATTATTTAGTAAAACACACCTTGAAAGAAATTATTCAATTGATTTCCTTCCACGTTATATAACATCTAATCAGGGTTTAATAAACAAGGTTAATAAAGGGTTAATAAATTTTGAAAATTAATCCGAGTTTGAAGCTTGATTTCACTGCACAACCTGGTGCTCCCTAAATACGCCCGGCTAAATGTTCTCTCGTTGGTATGGAGTGGAAGTTCAAAGAGCGGTGCTCTGGTTGAGGTGCCACTCTCATCACCTGACTAATTCTTATGATTACGAGGTCATCCAAAATAATTCTCGTGTTGCTTCAAAACAGGACATAAATATAATTAAAATAAACCAAATGAATGCATATCATGAAATACCTACATTCGAAACTTTATTTTGTTTCATGGAATGGTATGCTAACAATCAGTACATTCATGTTAATAAACATTACATAAATACTGATAAAGTTATTTGATAACCCTATATATTTTTCTTAGTTCTTCCTACAAAATATTTCGTACCATTAAAACAATTAGGCGATATTCGATAGTCTGCAGGAGTCCTGCATTCTTTTGGAAATAAAATGAAAGGTATTTTGCATTCTTTTGGAAATAAAATGAAAGGTATTTATGACACTTTATGACACTTTAATCAGTTGATTCCCTTTTCATAATCATAAAATTACATTTAATGTCAATGTCATGACTTCTCGTTTAACGAGCTTCGTTTTTATGTGATTTCAACATGTGGTATGAGATGGTTAGTCATTCAAATATTTTCAGAAAAAAGCTACGTTACAAAGCAACCACTCTTTTAGGCTTCCTATTCATGAAATTCGTTGTAGAAAGCAGAAATTATAAGCATATTCATTGATTTTGTAACAATGCTTTGTTCTATAACCCTCGTAGAAAGATCAGACGCTCTAATCCGAATCCAAACTACATCCAATATATGAAATTGTTTTGAAAAATTATTCAGTGAAAAAAGAGAATAAAGTAAATTTTGCCGCCAGTATTTAAGATGCAAATCGATGTAAAATTAAATAAGATAATAACATTTGATTTGAAATAGGCAGAAAATCAAAAGTAGCACCATAAGGCAGAAGGAAATTATTTGTATGGCGCTGGTCTAAGAAAATCAGTATTTGAATGGTTCTTTTGAATCAGAGAGAGAGAGAGAAAGAGAGAAAGGCGGTAGTTTTTAACATCTTTCAGAATAATATTTGAAAACGGTACAGCTATTTTGAATCTATAATCTCTGGATGATTTAGTCAGACGTTAGGAATCAAAAATCAGTTTCATCAATAATAATTAGTTATCTATTCGTGAGAATATTGATTGTTATGTCAATATACCATAGTAGTAATAGGGGGTTCTATTACTTATACATATACAATTGATATTGTACTTGAATATTGAAAAAATAGTTCTAGCTGAAAAAAGAAAGGAAAAATCATTATTTGTGTTTATCATGAAAACATGCAATGGGGAGAAACAGTTTTTTAAGTATTTAGTCATTAAAACTTTCCTATTATAATAATGTATGTGTATGAAAATTTAATAAAGCATTTAATTTTGCCATGGTAACCATATGGCAAATTTTATCTATCTAGCTCATTTCGTTCAATTGCCATGTTAATATATAGTTAGACCCATATAGAAATGAATCCAATTTTTTTTCTTTTCTCGGAAGATCTCATGTTTCAAATTCTAGCAACTAGAATTTTGGATGATTGCAGTGCCGTACTATAAATTGTATTGTATATATCAGTGGCGGATCAGGGCAAATAAAATAAGCTCGGAGCGAGAACAATGCAAAATTTTCAATAAAATCTCAATCAAAAATGAATGTATAAAACTTTCCTCAGCAAATTTAATAACTATTAAATTAACTACGTGAGGATTGGAATAATGGTTATGTATTGAAACAATTATCCATCCACCGTGTTGAAATGCTGTTGAACTCCGACGAGCAAAGCATATTTTTTTCTTTCGGAAATACGTTGGAAGTAAGCTACGGTAAATTATCAGATTGAAAATTTCGTTAAATTAAAGTTACGTAAGAAGGAAACATCTTTTAATTTGGAATCGTAATCACAGTACTAGAATGAAAAAAAAAAAAAAAAAAAAAAAAAAAAAAAAAAAACATTTTTAATGTTGTTTTGTAACATATCTTTTCTACATGAGCCGTTTATTTTAAAAGTTGGGCAAGTCCATTTTTGAAAAAAAAATGAGGATAAGGGCAGTTATAGATAAAGCTTGTTATGCTCTTTTTATGAGTAAAAAATTTATAGTAAAAAAAATTTAGATTCTAGTATTTGAGAGATGGAAGTTTTAGCTCTTAACTCTTAACAGTATTGAAAATCTGTTTATTTTGAAAGTGGCGCAAGTCCATCTTAGATTGAAATTATATTTGTCCGAATATATTACGGCAAAATTTAGCCCCGGTTGCTGTATGGTGAAGCAAATGTGGCCGTTTGACATCATGTCTGAAATCTAGAGTGTTTCTATTTATCTATTTTTGATATTGAAAATCGGTGGTTATACAGTATTTCATAAATAATAAAGACTATATTTTAATTTTGTGTGTCAATAATAATATGTTTACTTCCATCACGGATTATTCAGTCCAGCGGCAATGAAATAAATATCATTAATTACAAATTTTTATTGTCAGGGCATTCATTTCTACCGAATGATCGTGATTTTGGAGTGGAACTAACCAGTAACTATTCAATCCAGAAACCAGTTCCTTGCATATTCCCCAGGATTACTATAAAGTAATACAAAATTGTCAAAAACATAATACATTTTTAGTGCATGAAATTAAACGTGGAAATTTATTTTCAACCGAACCTCTTGAAAAAGAGTTTTTAAAAAGAAAGAAAAATACCGATGGAGAAACCGTGAAATGATTAACTATATGCTGGATCAGATTTACAAGGGGTGTGCCATACAAAATGTTCAACAAAACTTTGATAAAACGAGATTTTGAATTTAAAATTATCGATTTGTCAACACAATGAGGAAGGTAAATAATTCCAAGTAATTTCAGAAATATAAAATTATTTTTTATGTATGAAAAAAGGAGATATATTACATTTGAAAAATACAAGGATATGATGGATTTATTACTTTATATACCTCCCGTCCATCATGAACATTTTAAATGTTAAACCCTGAATAAAATTCAATTTAATTATTCCAGGGTATAAACTGAAAGTGTATAATTTAATTGAAATTCTTAATAAAACTGAATTGTTTTTTTGTTATGTTATATTTTCTACAAAGATATTGTTTGTTTTGTTTCCCTTTTTATCAAATGATTAAATATTTATAAAAATTTGAATAGTATATCATTTTTATTATTAAAAAAAGGCTGATGCAACTGAAATATTTCCCAATTAAATATATGTTTACAATAATTTATTAATTTTGAAAGTGAGGCAAGTTCATTTAGTTATAATAAAACTCTTAGTTTTTTAATCAGCATTATAAACACTATTGGATTACAAACTTACATTACCTGGTACCACAAAATACAAAAAATACATCTATTAATACTTACCAATATTTTTAAATTTATTGAAACGCAAACCTTTAAATATCTCGCAATAACAAAAAATGGACTTGCACCATTTTCAAAATAAACGGCTCATATTCTTGTATATTTGCAGAGTTCATTACCAGTTTCAATAACCTTTTATAATTTTGTTACTTTCCATTATCAGCCGTAGTAACGATTTATTTGGATGGCAGAAGTTTTAGTGGCAGGAGTAATAAAGCCAATGAAAAATCACATTTGATCCCTCTAATCTACACGACAACATGCGATTGTTCTCAATAAACATTTTGGGTTTTTCCTTTAGCAAGCCTCTTAAAGGTTATACAACTTTCAAATTGAATATAATTTGCCCAGTGTATAAAAAACTCAATAAAGAGAAGATAAATCTAATTTCAAAACTAAACTGTAAATACTTAATAGAAAGTCATAAGTTAAAATTAGAAGAATTGGAACAAACAGCTTTCTTCAGATTGTGGAAGGATTCAATTAACAAAATGATGCCTTTCCTTTAAAAAATCATAACTGATATTTAACAAGTCAGTTTGTCTTTCATGTTTCCCTGAATTTGTCTATTAAAGCCGTAATGAAGAAGATAATGTATCTGAATTATAATTGAAAAATAGCCATAATATTCATATTCGAAATGTATCTTTTCCTATCGTGGTAATTGAGATACTTGTTTCGGCAGTAAATCTACGAAAATTCTAGCAATACTACGAAAATTAGCAAAGATTTTGATGTGTAGGGTGCTTAATTATTTTGCCTACAAACCAGTACCAGTTACCGAAAAGCCAGTTTTCTTGGAATATCGTAAGATGCCGATTTGGAATAAGAAATATAAAATAGAAGTTTTTAAAGAAGTGGTTTTCGAGAATTTTTGTTTATGGTTGATTTTAAAAAATCTAATTAAAAAGAAGAAGCTCCGCTATGGATTTCAGTTATTTACAATATTTGATGCTTATCTTTTAAAATTGAATTCAAGTTCAAAATAATACTGAAAATGCTGTTTAAATCAATTTTTGTAATTTTTTTTTGATAAAATGGGACGGAATTCTACGTTTGATATTCTTTTATGTTTGCACGTAAAAGCGCTGCTCATAATATAGAGTAAAAAATATTTGCGCTTATATGCTATCTATACAAATACTGTGTTGTCAGTGTGGTGAATCAAGTGAAAACTCAGATTTCTTCCTTTTCATCTGGTCATGGTTCAATTCATAAGACAGACGTTATAACGGGATGTTAATGAAATATAATAATGAAGACCGTTTACGTGTTGATAGTCGCCATAAAATTTATTAAATTTGATAAATTTTCAAAGTTACGATATTACATTTACTACATCACTAAATTAATATTAGTGTGAAACGAACAATATTATTTAAAAAAGAAAATAAGGTCCTTATGTTGGTGGAGATTGGAATATTGAAGAGTGGAGGGACAATTCATACATCATGCTTGTCAAAGGCAAAATTAGATCCGTTCCGAAAACAGCTCTTATGCAGTTTGTTAAAACTGAGACGTTGATCAAACACAATAGAATGTAAAGAAATAAACTAAATTTGCATTGTTATATTGATATTCTTTTATCTTGCAGTCACAAAGTCTTTTATGCTACCTTTAAATTCAAAGTATTATTCATTCAAGGATTCTAGTTCGATGTAGAGTAGCTAAAAATGTATATATAGTTACTCTATAAAATTTTGGAATTCAAAAGTATATTTCACTACTGTTGAATATATTCTGTGATATATATATATACACTGGTGTGCAAAACTTAAGCAACAGATATGTTTTTTGCCATAACTTCACGAGAAATCATCTGAGAGACATGAAATTCAGAAATGAGATACAGCATTTTGTTCTGAAAGAATGACGAAAGCATAATTGCGCAGAAATGAATACAATGCATACAGTATGGAATCAAACAAAAAAAAGGCTTTATTGAACTCATAGTATCGTTACACATGATTGTCTGTCCAAGAGGAAGAACAGCAAGCAGATGCTCCTTAGTATGGGATATGCCCTCCCCTTACTGCAATGGTTGCTTTGCACCGTCTCCCCATACTCAGCACCAGATTGTCCAACAGTTCTTGAAGTAAGAGTGCGCATTCCTCAATCAGCATCTGTTTAAGTTGTCGGGTGTTCCCAGGAAGATGTAATCGTGTCGCAAGGCGTCTCCCCAAAGAATCCCACATATGTTCTATCGGATTTAAATCAGGGGAGCACGCCGGCCAATCCATTCGAGTGATATCTTCATTTTCCAGGAGCTCCTCAACAGCATGAGTCCTGTGCGGCCGTGCATTGTCATCCATAAAAACGAAGTCTGATCCAATGGCGCCTCGGAACAGACTTACATGGGGATGGATCACCTCCTGACAATAGTGATCTCCAGTTACAGAACCTCTGTCGAAAACGTGGAGCTCAGTCCGCTCGTTCATCATAATGCCTCCCCAGACGACAACTCCAGGACCAC
>JAPMOR010023163.1:120452-163323 GCA_026543865.1 Argiope aurantia | reverse complement strand
ATATATATATATATATATATATATATATATATCGTCATCAATTATTCATCTTTGGAATTAATTGTTTGATGTTATTTGTTTCATCTGGTTTTGAAATGCATATCAATAAGACATGATAATATAACTCCTTTTGTTATACGTTGTTCCGTACGGTAATTTTTGAACCATTAGGAATAATTAGATTAGATACTGTATATAGCAAACGCGATATAGGACTTGTTAGGGTAATTAGGAACGAATTTTACAAAAGTTATTTTTTCCACCAATTTAAAATACTGTTATGAAAAGAAAAATAAACCTGTAATTTATGCATAACCACGTTCTGGAGAATTCCCTAAGCAATGACTTTTTTTCAAATAGGTTTGTCAATTAAGCATTTTTAGTTGCAACAACACTTCTAATTACCCCGATACGTTCCCTATTATCTCAGAAAAATATGAGGTAATTGGGAATAAGTAATATAGTTTATAATCGCAGTAACGAACTGATTTGAAGAGAATATTTTTGAAATGATAAAAAATTGCTACTTGTTGCTTCAGAATTTTTTTATCGTCATTTCCAAGCAGCCCAAAGTATTGTCTTTTTTTTAAAGTCTGAATAAAAATATATTATGTTTCATGGAACAATCGCATATAAATTGCCATAGCAATTTAATACTTCCATTTTGAAATAATTTATAATCATTTTATCCCTAGTTTTTCCTAGGGAATCGGGAAACGAACTTAATAAAAACGGAAATGGCCGGACTTTATGAAACACAAGATGGTAATATATAAGATTTAGAAACTTGCTTTAAAATGAATAAGGACTAATATTGATAGTAGAAAACAGAGCCCCCATTTCAAACAGAAAACACCATTTCAACATTTAATCTCCAATTCTATCAATTTTTCCATGTCTTTTATACGGCCAGAAAAAAAAATAATTAGTGATAGGATCTGGTAGTGTCTATCTATCGCCTGGCAATCGTAAATTATCCTTATTCACCAAAACAATTTTTGATTTTGTCAAATAGGTGACCCGTCCTTCAATTTTTCAGAGGAAAGAATAATGGCTATTCATTCTGGCATCTTATCTTCAACATAATCTATTAAAATATACATAATTGTTGCTAAATCAACCATAGATAATTCGAGATGTTACTTTTTCCATCACCACAGCCTCCGTTTTATATAGAAAAGGATCAAAATCATAATTTTTATATTCTTCTTTCAGCAATACTCTTTTTCCTTCCTCGATGTTACTTTCTTGCTTTATTCTATATTCAACGCCATTCGACATCAAAGCATAATTCACAACCAGCTTGTGTACGTGTATTGTGTATGTAAATCACATGGCAGATTCTTTAAAACATTAGTTGTTAATTTGGCATAAAATACTAAATATTATTAGAGGTGTTGAACACTACCGTATTTCTAGACTTAATGCCCCTTCCTATCATATAATTAATTATCAAATAATATAGGTTTTATATGATAGTAAAAGCTATTTCTAATTTTCCCATGATGGAAACAGTCAGAGACAATTAAGAATCCGATAGCACATATTGTAGCAAATTTCTTTCCTCTGTTTCTGTTGCTGAAATAATTATTTAACATCTCTATTAATAATAAAGACGAATGTGTGGCTGCGTATCAGTTTCTGTGTGTGTTGACTCTCTATAGGCAACATCATTTGACTTAGAGCTACCAAACTTGGCACATACTACGTACATTGGACTGGAGCGAATTTTGTAAAAATTTAATTAATAAAAATTAAATCAAACTTGCCGTTTTATCGCGATAACTTCCGAAAAATAAATTTTATACTATTTTAAGATTTTTTAAAATTGTCTTCTTAATGATAAAAATTTAACTTTTTGATTGCACATTTATTTGAAACGACTTTTGTATTTGAAGCGCATTTAATTTTTTGAACTTGAGAAGGCAGTATCTTTTACGTAAAAATTCATTTATTTCTTATTGTTCAGAATATAGACTGCTACATGATATTGAGATAACTTAAGCTAATTAGAATTACAAAAAAAAAAAAAAAAAAAAAAAACAGAAACATAAATTTAAGCAAATACGGATCGTTCTGAACGTTAAATGTACCCAAAAGATTAATAATCGCACAGATTTTTCATGAATTTCAGAAATTTAAAACAGAAATATGATCTTGCAGCATTTTAGAATTCAAAAACTTATCTTTTCAAAAAAGTCAATTAATTTAATTAGTAACTATCAATTCAGAAATAAACAATATGAAAATTAACTATATAAAATTTCCTGAATCTATATAATAAAATATACATTGTATTTAGAGAGCGCTAATGCTGCTACAACTAAAACACAAATGAGCTTAACCAAAATAGAATTAAAATAAATTTACATTCAAAATTCAAAAAAAAGAAAGATAAAATGAATCCGGCCCGAAGACTTTTTCAAGGGTCACCCTCAGGCAAGGATTCAAACCAGGGATTTTTTCTGTGAAGGGTCTGACTCTCGTCCAACCAACTGACCCTTCGTGACCCGAAAATCCCAGAAAATTGAGGTTTTGGAGACAAAAATTAGTATCGCAAGAATAAAAACATTTTCAAAAAACGATCCAGAAAAAAACACACAGCAAATCACCCTACAAAATACCAAGAAAAAAGAACCAAAATCATTTAAACCAGAAAGCTAAGTACTTACTAATTGAAAGTATAATTCCAAAAGACAATGTGAGGTGTTTTTATTCTTGTGATACTAATTTTTGTCTCCAAAACCTCAATTTTCTGGGATTTTCGGGTCACGAAGGGTCAGTTGGTTGGACGAGAGTCAGACCCTTCACAGAAAAAATCCCTGGTTTGAATCCTTGCCTGAGGGTGACCCTTGAAAAAGTCTTCGGGCTGGATTCATTTTATCTTTCTTTTTTTTGAATTTTGAATGTAAATTTATTTTAATTCTATTTTGGTTAATTTAATTAGTAAAATTTTAATTGGTGATTAAGTGAGTGAGTGAATATTATTCTAGCGCATTAATTGGTGATTAAGAAAAGTTGTAAGTATATTTTACAACAATATCTTTCATTGTTGAAATGCAATACAAACAGATCTCACTCTTTGCTGCTAATATTTCATACTGACTTTTTTCCATTGTTAATGATCAAGATATGAAGATTTACCTTATTTTTCCTTGCCTTATATAAGCTTTCTAAGGAATGCTTTTAATAAAATGCTTGAAAATCAAGCAATGGTGAAAGTTTTTTTTTTTTTTTTTGAAGAAAACACAATTTTAAATGCTGCTGCTCTTTCCCCTGATGTAAAGATGAAGACAGAAAATTAGAGAGACGCATGCTCAAGGAGTAAGGCTTGTAAAATAGCGTGAATTATATATCCACCAAAATGTGGAGAATAGTTTATTGAGAAAGCCATTAAGATTAACTACACGAAATATTAATTTGAAATTTTCAGCAAACATTAATTTTGACGAATCAGCCAGTCGCCAAAGGCGGCGAAACAAATACAGAAGAAAATAAGGAAGTCGTACAAGCTGGCAAGTTCAATTTAGCAGCATGAATCCAACTTGATCTAATGTAACCAGCGAAGTTCATGCGTCAGGGATCCCTGATAAAAAGGAAGTGTGGCATCTTGATCAAAGCGACCTTGAAGCACGTACGAAACTCTTGAGATGCAAGTTGATTTTAATTCTATTATTTCGAAGAAAAACTTAAAAAAACTATTTTGTGAAAAAAAAAAAAAAAAAAACTTTCAGAAGTTATCCAGACAGCAGAAATGAAATGAATTCACTGCCAAATTTCACATCGATCCACAAGTTTTTAAAAAAATAGAATTCCTCTAGACCACTCTGCCATAATACATGTCTTAATTCATTAAATCACTGATAGCTTTTGTATTCTAGTTCGATGTATGAACGTTCCGTTTTGATACAATACAAGAACCCTTTTTTTTGGGGGGGGGAAGTGAAGTCAGATGAAGGGGGTTTTGGAAGAAGAAATGATTCAGATTCTATAGTCAGCACACACCTTTCTAAAGTTCTGCACTATGCTACGTACAGAAATCATAAGCCATACATCGTACTATCGTACTATAAATCCCTTATTTCACTATTAGGGATTTAACGAGTGATACATTGCATAGTGCATAAAATAGGGTTGGAATTTGATTGGCCATGAGGTATCTTATTTAAGTACCTGATGATCAATCAGGTATCCTGTACTAGACTCTGTACAGGATATGATATTGGTTAATATTGATCATTGATTTTACCTGATACTTTTGTACCAGATATAGTCGATAAGTGGGTACTCCATGGATATCAGTTTTTGAATTTACAGCAAGGCTGGTAGCTGGTATTGATACAAATATGATTCATATTTGGGATTTCGCTCATCCTTAGTAAGTATTGATGAGATGTACCGGTGGCTTTGGTTTTGACAGTGATTGAAGGATGGGTGAAAAGAGGTAAGGAAGGGATTTAGATATAGTTAGCAGTAAGGATAAAGGGTAGTAATATTCATATATTGAATATATAGATTGAAAAAACATCACGAATATTAGTAGCGTTGCCGTGATAGAAAGGCTATATCGCTCTAATACTTCGTATCAGATTGATATATATCACCTTATCAAAAATTAGGGGATTATCAATGGAATCCAAGAGATTAAGGGGATTATAGAGATTAAGGGGATTATCAATGGAATCCAAAAACCGATACCGAGTGCCAAGTACTCTTAATCTGTATCGGTTTTGTGTGATTAATACATGTACTTACCTAATACAAAATATCAGATTGATACAGTATCATCCAACTCTAGTAACGCTTATTTACTTTCTATCCATTACTTTTATATGCTGCTATAGCTTTATTCGTTCACAAATCAAATAATTGTATAGTTTAAACACTTTTCCCTCTATATAAATTTAGTTCCTGTTTAAATAGTAAACGGAGTTCACTGCAATTTTGATTCATTAGAAATAGAATGCTTTTCAGCATCTCAACTAATAATAAAAAAAGAATTTATTTATGTGTATTGGGTATCCACAGGGAAGGGTGCTTGTTTTGGAACTTCTTAATTTGGTCAAAGACTGTCATTATAATAAATAATATTTTTGTAGAAATTTTCTTTTCCTAACTTGAAATTTAAAAACAAGTTATTATAAAGTTCTAAAATTAAACAGGTGTTAAAAATTGCATTAAATGGGGAAATTCGGTTCAGAAATTTCTTTTCTGGTTTCTCTTTTTTGTTTAACAATTCTAAATATTTGTACAGATTGCCAATTTTAAAGAAGCAGCTTCCAGCTCATTACGGAAGTATTCGTTTGAAGCAATTAAGTTCCGAAAAATAATTAAACATCTCCGGGAAGAATTAGTTTGGGTGTAGAAGTAATTTCGCGTAAGAATATAAAAAAGATTTTCGTTTTTTTTTTTTTTTTTTTTTTTGCAGCTGAGTTTTTAACCGAGCTTAATTCATGTGAAAAATAATTTTGAATTTTGGAAGATGAAAAATAAGTTGTAATAATGAAAACATCTATTTTATTATGAGTTTTTATTTATAGAACAAAATGCCACGCTTTTGTTACGAGTTTTTTGTACAGATGTTACCTGCAATGTTTAAAACATAGCCATTCTATAGAATACCTAGGCATTTTATAGAATGACTGGCGTTTTTAGATAAAGTATGAAATATTAGAATTATTATAAACGTTCACTTGATATTGTATATAATACCTCGGCATCCTATGGAATGAAAAATGGAAATCAGGCGAAGTATTAAACCAAGATCAGGCTATTATTTAAAAGATCTAAGTTCCTCAAAAATATAGATGCTGTTTTGAAATAATGAAAGTGTGCCATTAAAAAGCTTTTATTCAAAATACTAAAAAAAATAATAAAATTTCCAAAAAGAAGATATATGCCATTTTTATTACAATAAAATATTAGGCTATTCGTTGCGCTAAGAAAGGAAATAATTTTTTAATTGAATTTAATTTTACTTCTAATAAGAAGTAAAGCTGAGTTAATCAACTGAGATGTATTGTCCATTTATCATTTGGCATTCTAAGGAATATGTCCATGAAATATGTCAAATATTAATCGTTCCATGCATTGCCGACCAATTTTGCATTGGTATTCTATAAAATAGCAAATTTCAAACTATTCCGTCAACAAATATATATGTATGTGATTTATTTTATAATAATTTCCGTATCTAATATTTTTATTCTGATACATTTTGATATTTAAAAGGATAATTAAAGTAGCAAAAGATATTTCTCATTTCAAACTGTGAGCTGTTATCAAAAATTTTTATTTCAAAAACATTTGCTTTTTTTTCCTTCAAAATTCTTTATCGAAATCGTTTTAAAAATAAAGCGTGTAAATATTCGCTCTATATATATATGTGAGTACATGATTAATTTTCTAACAATATCTGATGCAGCATATACAATCACGTTTTCTTGTTTTACTCTTTCTTTTAAACATTTTTTTTTTAATTTTCTAGAATTCAATGATTGATTTCTGAATTATTCTTTTCGCAATTATTCATAGTATAGTACTTCGTGATACAGGTATTCTTGTGTTGTATACTTTTATCTCGGTTTTTTTTCTCCTACCAGCTTCTTGAAATAATTGGTAATTCATGATTTTACTTATTAAACATCGATATGTTTCATATATGAGGGGAAGGTTATCTTTGGATATATATATATTTGAAAGAATTTTTGCAATTTGATAACCATTCAATAAATTTAATGAACTCCATTTTCCAAAAACTTCATCATTTTCCAAAAACATTTCCCTAATGAGGTTGATCGTTTTAATAATTTATTCTCAAACATTCTGGCTTTTGCAAATCTATTTTAAGATTAAATTTGATCATTAAAAATATTCGTAAAAAAAAGAAGAGTGTTCGATTAAATTAAATTAACTAAAATTAAAAAAAATTCTAAAAGACTTTTAAATTTGTACTGTTAAAGAGAAGATTGAAGAGGAAGAATTAAGAAAGAGAAGAAGAATGAAGTTTGATCAATAAAACTAAATGAAATCATAGATATCAATGACTGAATGAGTCAAAGAAGTGGTCAACTTCCTAAAAAAAATATTGTTTAATCATATTGATTGAAAATAAATATCTTAAAAAAAGCAGCTATGAATTAAATTGATTGAAAAGAAACATACATAAAAAGGAAAAAGGTAAATTAAACTGAATGAAATCATTGATGTCAATGACTGAATAAATCAAAGATATTGAAAAATTCCCAACAGAATAGTGTCCAATCAAATTGATTGAAATCAAAGAATCTTAAAGAAAAAGACTCTCAATCAAATTGAAAAGGAACATATCTAAAAATAAAAGTAATCAATTAAATTGAATAAATCATTGATGTCGATTACTCAATGAGTCAAAGGAATTGAGAGATCCCTAAAAGAATAACGTTAAATATAATTGATTAAAAATAAAAATTCCTTGAAAAAAAGAATAGTTAATTAAACAGATGGAAAAGAAGCATATCTAAAATGAAAATTGGTCAATTAAACTGAATGAAATCATTGAACGAAACTAACAAATCGAAAGATTTCTGAAAAAATATTGATCAATAAAACTGATTGAAAATAAAGATCTCTAAAGAAAAGATATGTCAATTAAATTTATTAAAACAAAACATGCATAAAAAGAAAACTGGTCAATTAAATGGCTTATTTATATAGCTGAAATGATTTTGTACTCAATACCTATATCTAATTACAATTTATGAAAAAAAGTGAAAATCAAAAATCAGATCATTAAGTGCACTTACGAGGATATATTTTATTTTCCATTTTAAAAGAAAACTAGGGTAACTGAAATCTCATTTTTCTTTTAATAATAATCTCTGTCTCACTTTTTTTTAGCTTCATTTTTTTAAATGAAGGGGAAAAAAAGAGAGAAAGAAATAAAATAATAATCAATTGCTCTGGAAATGAAACTAGAGATTGGAAAGAAATGAATTTCCTATGTTTCCGTAAAGTAAGAACCAAGAATCAGGTTTTACTCGATTTAACTTTAAAATCAGTCAAACGAAGTACCGTGCAAATGCGTCTGAGAATTAATATAATCGTATTTTAACGATAATTTTTTTTAGAGAACAATGCAAGACTTCCCAGAATTCCTAGCTATTAAGAATTTTTATCTTTCGAATAGAAATAATAAACATCATGGATATATATATATTAGTTTTTACATAAAAGAAGAATTCTACTGGAGAAAATAATTGTTGTACTTTGATAAATTATCTAAAAAACTTAGAAAAGTATTTAATTCAAATAATTATAAAATATATATATAAAAAATTGACAAAGAAAAAATCGTCTGTTATATAATAAATATAAATAAAATTTCGAAATTCCTTCTTGTATTTTTATTACTTCAGGAGCTTTTCTTTTAGTTTAATTATTTAACATTGTTAATTAAATTTCCCTCGTAAAATTCTTTTTAATACTAATATTCGATGACACCAATTCTGTTAGATTTCTCTAGAGATCAACGTAAATTATATTTTAGTCACATTTCTCTCGCCAAAAGATAATGGAATTGCTCTCACTAAACCTTTAGAAACCGATGTTTCAAAGAGTCGAATTGGATCATTGAGAAACGCTTGGACGAAAAATTAAACAATAAGTATGAATATGTCCTCATTTGTACTTCATTTTCCAACATTCGTGTGGAGTAGTGCACATAGCAACGCTAAGTAAACACATATCAAAAAAGGGAAGACGCATTTGTTGAAGTGATGACACGCACGCAGTTTGCTTGTGTCTACAAGTCATTAAATTCTAGAATGTACTTGCGTAGATATGAATGGTGGGTACTAATTGCACCCGGGGGTTATTGTGCGGAACGACCAACTCCTTCGGAAAGGGGAGAGTCCAGGAAATGCAAATATGTTAAGCCGGAAGTAGAGGCAAAAATGGGGTCTACTTCGAGTTAATGGAGGAGGAGGGATGTTCGTCATCCCTGGAGATGAGAAAGAATCATTTTTAGGTTTTATAAATTATTTCTCGTTATTTTTTATTCTATAAACTGCTGTAATTCCAAGTTAAATTACTGTTATTAATAATTAATATTTTAGCAAATAAAACGAACATAAATTGCAATTCGAAATTCTAAATAAGGGATTTTAAAGTCACTTAACTATATTAATTACCCATATAACAGGAGATCATGGTTGGGATATAAAAATTTGAATTACATTTTAGGATATCCCCTATTGCATATTGTCCCTCATGCAAGACATCGCACATCAAAATTTCCATGCGCCAAAGGGTGTCTAATCACTAGTGCGAGAAAGTAAAATGGCTGATAGGGTAAGCAGATTAAACCCAAATTTTGAAGTTTCGAAGATAAAAACAAATCTCTGGATTCTTTGCTAATGAAAATTAGTTTAAGCAGTGATCTGTAACTATAATCTTGGCTAACTTGACAATTATTTTCGTGGAAAAAGGGCAACAAGGGCTGTCATTCCATATCGAAAGGTATAGTTGCAGTCAATAAATCTAACTGTTGTTCAGCGATTTCAAATAGATGTAATGATATCGCTCAGTATAATTGAATTCCTATTTAATTTCTTAATTTAGTTCGTATTAATTTCATTCTAAAATGTTCTCTCATTTCCTGATATAATTTCCATTATTTAATTAATTCTACACGCGCTCCATAAAACTGTTCACTCCAGCGTTTTCTCACACTCCGAGTGAAGGGATAAAAACCCCTAATGCTTACCGCATTCTTTTAAAGATACCTAAGATTCTCCTTCCTAAGTCTACACGTGTAAAAGAAATCCCTTCCAAAAATCTCATAGTAAAACCATTGAAGGGAAAAATTGCAGTCTCTTCTGCACTTGTATGCGATGTAAACGGAGATCATCACATACAAGTATTATCGCTTCTTGTACATAATATGTCTTTAGGGATAACGCACCATGCTCGGAATGTATCCAAATGATATGAATTATTTGCTGTTTCGAGTGTAACTGGTTGTGATCTAGTGCGAGATATTTTTTGAGATTTGAAATAAATAGAGATCCAATCCATAAAAGAAGTATTTTGCGAAATTTTATTTTGTCAAATTTTGCTTTATTACTTTGTTTAGTTTAACAATCATCTTGCCTTTTAGTATTGATGATGAAGCAGCAATGGATGATATGAAGATTTACCAACTAATAAATTTCAACCAAAGATAATTTTTTTTATATATAAGACCCTTTACACTGTATGCGACGAAATTTAAGACACATATAACCGTAGATTTATATTTTAACAGAAGAAGTAGTCTCCCCAAAATTTTCTCGTATATTCTCTAATAAAGATATCGCCTTGCATGGCATTGGCGTACAATAGTTACGAAATATTAATTTTTGGTGTGAATGTAGCATTTTTACTGAGTCTATCATATCATCCTTGACGAGTTATTTGGCTATTCATCCCTGATGTGCGGTTAATAGTATTCGGAAATCAAATTTGTGCCTCAGACATATTTTACTCAGCATCAAACAAAGGTTTGATGCAAAATTGCACTTATAGTCACAAAAATCCATACCAAATTTCATATATTTCAATTATTGCCCTTTTTTGAATTATCGTATTTACATGTTTCTGAAAGTACAGATTGACAGACAAGCCACCCATCGTTGGATTTGAATCAAAATTTGACAGTAGATGTTTAATCTGTGTACTGAACTTTATCTACCAAACTCTCTTTGTTTTGCTGTTATCGTATTAATTTATATTCGAACAGCCAGACAGAAGAATTTCCTTTGAACAGATTTTAATCAAAATTTGGTAGAAATATGCAAATTTGGTGTAAAAATCGTATATCAAATTTTAACCATCTAACTCAAAGAGTTTTTGATTTATCTTTGTCACAGATAGACAGACCGGCAGACAGAACGGACATTTTCCAAAAATGTGCTTGTCAGTGAAGTCTGAAACGCGGAGTTTCGTCAAAATCTCGAATTTGAATTTTTTGACAATTACTATACGTATAAGAGAAAGTAAAAAATAAAGAAAAATAATAATTGATGTATCTTAAACAATAACATTTTGATAAAAAGTATGTGATAAAAAAAAACTCCATTTATATATGTTAAATCCATTTTATAAATATAATACGGAAAATTGTAACTATATAGACTATAGTGACCCAAAGTACTTAAGAATGACTTAATTTCTATAAAACCATTTTTAGTTTGTCTAGTCAAACATCTTTCCGCAAAAGCCTGGTCACATTTGTGCCTTTCTTGCTTACATAGCCAATTCGCATGCAGCATGTAATTTGTATCAAAAGTTCGATTAGGTTTTGAATAAAGCTGATTAAAAACATGATATTCCTCCAGTGCTCACAAGAGTAATTCTTCGGCGAGGAATTACTCTAATGAATGCTCACAAATCTTTGAAAGAAATCCCACTAGGATTAGGACATAATTAAAACTTATGAGGAAAAGTAGGTTCCAGAACATAAAAAATTAAAAACCATTGATGTACATATATAAAACACTTTGATGTGCATGTATAAAACAATTTTACGATTGATTAAGTATTTCTTGATTTGTCGATTTGCGGGATGGTGAGAGGAGTGCGTGAACTCAAGCTTCTTAACCTCCGAGTATGATAATTTGTGAAAATAGCTTAACGATGACATTACATGGTAAGATGTTCATTTGTTAAATTAATAATATATAAAAGGTACTGAAGTTTAATAAAAACTTTAAACAAAAAAGAAGAAAAAGAGGGAACAGTGTGTTTTACATAATGGAATTACCCCCCCCCCCCTCCTCGGGGGCACCTCGAAATGAGGATGAGATGCTTTCGGCATGGTGGTTGGATCTCGCCACCCTGGAGGGTGCACGAAAAGGTAGGAGTCTGGCTCCTCCCATTGATGATGGAACGTATTTCCTTCGGGAAGGGTTGTACCATGGCCGGTGATGTCCCTTAGGACTCAACCACAATTTCTGCCACTGTTACTGTTGCGGCGGTCCGGTCATTCAGTGTTTATTATCAGTATGCCTCCGGGCGGGTCGATGAGTCAGTGATATGACTAATATAATGGAATTAATCGGCAAAGAGTGGGTCACAGAGTCATTTTGGTGTTGTAAAGTAAAAAAAGATCTTTTAGTGTGGTTTAGTGTCGAGATCTTTTAGTGTGGTTCTTTGGATAAAAGGTTTTTAAACTTCTTTAATTATACCGTCGTCACTTTATTCAATCTATAAAAAGTCTATTCGACAATTTTTTGTATGATTCTTTGATGGTAGAAAATTGACGGTCTTTGTGAATAGGGTTATTAAGTACAAACCACGGCATATTACTAATTTGTCTCATTGTCTTATTTCTTTAGTGTTTCTAGGACTTGGATGTCCCCAAATGGGATTGTAAATGAAATCAACGGTCTTTACTTCTTCACTATTTTACTTCAGAACCTGGATTTTGGATTGAGAATTGGGTACAGTTTAGCTTTAGCTAATTTTGTAGTTAAGCCTGATTTTTTTATATGCTTTTAAAAAGTTAAATACTTATCAAGGATGACGCTGCTATTGAATGAACCAGAATTTCTAGCAATAATTTTAATGTTTTTCTCTATAAAGTTTCTCTATTTTCTTTAGAAGAACATTTTTTATGTTCCGTACTATTCACAATATTCCTACGCTTTTTTTTACTTCTGTATTATCAATTCGTTTCATTAATTTTCGTCATAACCGGAAAAAAAATAGAAACGATGAAAAAAACATTTTTTAAAGAAGAATAAGAAGGTAAAAAGAAAAAAAAAATCAAGGAAAAGTCAGTTGAAGAATGTCACGGGTGAGCGATAGTTCTCTTTGAGCTATGTTCTGGATTCTTAAAACATTTTCTTTTTTTTAAACTATTATTTGATTTCTTTGTTCAGCGAGAGTTGAGCTAGCAGAGAAAAATTCCAAACAATTTCTCACCAATACAGAAATTCCTTTCCTTCTGAAAGGATTATAATTTTTCATTTCCATTGTATTTTCGTTAATAATTTCATTCGCTTGAGCACAGTCATAAATAACTGAAAATTGTTGTTTGAAATCGATATTAAGATATCAATTGATAATTTTATTCGTAAGTAATCTAAATATCTAAAAATAAATGATTCCTTAAATGTACTTTTATAAAAATTTATAATTTTTATCCCGTATTAATGAAATTTAGTGTACAAGATCTTTAAGATAAGAATAAAATCATTCTCAAATTTTCGAAATTTTCAAAATTGTTAACGTTAATTAAATTATAAGTTAATTCAAGAGTAAGCAAGTCTTTGATGTTTTTCAGCTATATTTCCCGAAACTGTTATTTCGCAAAAATAATTTATACACTGTCTAAAAGCTAAAAAAAAAAAAAAAAAAAAAAAAAAAAAAAAAAAAAAAAAAAAAATTCTTAATATTACCATTTTTTGTTCCCGTGGAAATTTTTTCTTGTTTTAATAAATTATTTAAATTCTATTTCACGTACAATCCATAGCAACGCTTTATTATTACGATGAAATTCAAACTAATACCATTATCCAATCAAATCGTTCATTTGTTTTTGCCATTCATTATATTACTAAACAAAACACGAAACCAGTCATATTTTGCAAATATATGAGAATATCGATAGGAGAAACAACCACTGATTCAATATTTATAGTTTGGATTTCTTTGTGATAGAGACTACTTTAATTTTAAAGAAACACGAATAAAAAATAATATTTAATAATATTAGTAATAATTCTCTTAATAAGTATGTACAAATTATAAGAAATGATCGTTCATATTTATTATTTCAATTTAAAAATATCCCAAACCAGTTCTTCCGAATGCACTTTTATCATAATTTCGACAAGGACCATAAAAACTATTAACATTGTTCTCTAAACCTAAACCTATACAAAATTTTAAAAAAAAGAAGTGGTGTGGGTTTTCAGTTTAAACATCCTATTTTTCACTCCAAGAACACGTCTTACATGTCACGAGAACTTTAAATGACGTCATAGTTAAGAACTGGAACAAGTTGCATGACTAATAGAATATCGGTATTCAGTCATGCGCAAAAGCGTTTTCGATCTATTTTGTTAAATGCAATGTGCCTTATTGTATCCTCTGAAAAACTTCCTCGTAATGACAAGCGTTCAGTTATAAATTGATAGGAAAAATTTTAATTATTTATTTATGCTTATTTGTAACTCCAAAGATTTTAAAAAAAATCATTATAACATAACTACCAAAAAATGAAAATATAAAAAATCCTATTAGAAACTGTCGCAGAGACTATGGTTTTTGTTTACCAGTCTAATTTTTGGAGCATAAATACTGTCTTAATATCTTAACGTAGTTGACAAGTATATTTTATTGAAAAAAAAAAAAAAAAAAGAGAAAGAGAGAGAGATAATTCAAACAAGTTATAACGTGAAATTTATGCTAAAGATTTTGATTTCAAGTTTCATTCATTCACAATACTACCTCGTTTCAAATCAACAGTAAGGTTATTTTGAGCGAAACTCATACTTTTAAGGAACGGTCATAGAACGAAGAAGACGTTGCAGTTGATATCCACTTCTCCAAACTTCACACTACACCAACGAGAAAGCCGTTTGGCCCACTTTAGTCAAATTTATTATGTATCAAACCAGCATCCATGAAGGATCATTAATGAAGTAGGGTTCGGCACCTGGAATCTTCCAGCTTCGAAGTCAAGTTCTTGCCACTAGGCCACGGTGAACTTTAAAACCAACAATTGAAATTTTGCTTTTACAGACTGTATTAAGCACATAAAAAACACAATCGATGAAAACAGGAATCCAGTTATATTATTTCCAAATAAAAGAATCAGTCTATTTCTATATCGAAGACTTTCCCAATAGTCTACCTAATAGACATTATAATGTAATAATGTGACAACATAAGTCCTATAGTCATTATGAAAGATACTTTCATGCCAAACCTGAAAAAAGATCATACGCGTTTATTCCTGATTGTGTGACAAACATATTTATAGATCCTCAGCAGAAATTTCGAACGACTGATCTTTACTCGGTTTATCAAGACCAGGGCTATTTTGGGACGGATTACATAATTTTGAGCCATGATCAGATGATGAGAAAGACATCTAAACTACCACTCTACCTCTCTAAATTCCCACAATACACAGGGGGATGACATATAACTTCCCACATATCTAACAGATTTACATGTTTTTAAATCAGGAATCTTCGATCTCCAAGCCGAGACTTTACCCATGGGCTTTATACATATCTGAAGGTTATATATTTAAATTCCTTTGCAATCTTTAATATTATTTAAAACCATTTTCAGTAAGGCGATTAAACCTAAAAACATAGTTTGTACTTGTTTTACAATGTGTTGAAACTATGTAATTCTTTCATAACCTTTTATATTATATCATCGTTCAAAATCCAATGGTAATAGCATTTAATTCCGTTATTTATATCCGAGCAACCACATCCGCCCAGAAAGAAGCCAACAAACTTTACAACATCATTTTTTTTTTTTTTCATGATCATCTTTCGTTTTTAAATCCTCCTGGGTGAGCTTTCTAATTTTGTTCGTCCAATCCGATCTTTTTCTGGAAGGGGAACATGAAAGGCTTCCCGCAAATGAAGCACGTTGAGAAGGAACGACATTCAGTCTGGCTTAGATTAATTCGCAGTGGTTATGACCTTGGAAGAGAACTGCAATTCATTTTACTAAGAGACATTTGAGACTGAATGAAATTGAACATTTCTGGCTATTTCGGTCAGTTTTAAAAATAATTAGCTGCCTTGGCGACTACTATTCTTCCAACCATTATATTAATCGCATTTAGATGACATCTTATCAAGCCAAATAAAAATGATATTTCAAATTATGCACATTGAGTATAGGACATTCCAATTCATTAGCTGTGCACACAAAATTGGGAAATTAATTGGAGAATATAATAACTGATCCTGTTGCAGAGGTTGGGGATTGGGCCAAGTTCTTATTTTGTAATATTTCTCGAAATGGTGGTGGAGGATAAGTGACCGTTAGAAAACAGACATCGTGAGCTTTCATAACAAATAAAATTTAGCGAAATCTGTACTGTGGGTGGTGCTTGGGAGCTCTTTCGGGGCTCCTCTTTCTTCCCCAGTGATGTTTTTGTTTTTACCCTGGTAAATATGGGGTAGTGTCCCCAATCCGCCATTGATAAGATATTTAAATTACCCGAACTTTAAAATGAAATAAGCATTTGCGAAATCGTAGCAGTGATTGAAACTGGGGGATTGTTTTTATTATTGCCTCTTTTTTTTAATATTACCGAAATTGGTACAGTGGTTGGGAAAGCTTTCGAGCCCCCCTCCCCCTCCTCCATAGACAGTATACATTGAAGTAGTGTTTTTGACGTTTCTCACAATAAAGTAGAGTAGTGTTCACGGTCTACCATTGATAAAATATCTAAATTTCTCTAGCTTTCAAATGAAATAAGAATTTTCGAAATCGGAGCAGTGATTAAAATGGAGGACAGGGTTTTTTTTGTCGTTTTTTTTTAAATATATAGATTATATTAAAATAAATTTTTTATATAGGGAAGAGTTTCATCAAATTTTCCTTCTCAAATTTTGCTTATTCGTATTTTCTGTATATACATAGAAATCTTCGATCGAAATCATCCAAAAAAAGGGGGGGGGGGAGAAAAAAGAAAATTGATACCTACAATTTAATGACACTCCATACTTGAGATCTCTCTGAGGTGGACGATAGAATCAATTTTTGTCTCTATATCTGTCTATCTATCTGTTCTCTTGTGAATCAGAAAAGGGCAGATGGATGAAATTTGGTATGCAGTCTTAATACTAAAAATATAGATTTTAATCAAATTTTAGACGAAGTATATCTATCCGTTATAAGATAGATCAAAATACAATAAATTATATGAATAAAATGGTATTGAATGCATGTTTGTGGTATGACAAACATTGCACATCATAATACAAGAACCAATTAAAAGAAGCAGAAGCGATTTCGAAATTAAATTGAAACAGCAGACTTAATCTGCCTGCCATGTAAGGATGAGTTCTTTAGATATAAAAATTTTCTTAATATATCGTGAAGTAATATATATTAAATAAAACATTTCCGTTATTCAATGAAATTTTAGACGAAACAAAACAGAGTGTCATCCAAGTAATTAGTGAAGTGGACTAAATTATTTATCACATTTGATGTGAAAATTTATTTAAAATCCATAAGCATTTCAAATGTTCCATGAAGCTTCTGATGGAACAAAACAACACATTCTCAGACGCAGAGTCTATTTTTTAAAATTAAATAATGAAAGGAGTTTAACAAGCAAGAAGTTAAAACTCGCTTTCTCTGTCCGATTATAGCCTTAATTCAATTCCCGTAAATTCCCAACAAACGTTTCATACAAACGTAGTAACACAATTTTCCCCGAAAATGACTCAAGAAATTAGACACGAAGACAAAAGAAATCTGGTGGGAGGTGACACAAAATCATTCGGTTAATCATTTATGGGGTGTTTTAACACCCAATGACCACAAGCACGCCATGTTCAATGTCAGGTGCAGCATAGTAATGGACACAGGGACATTTGTCTTAACCTTTTTTTCTTCGAGTGGTACAGTAGCACAAGCACCCCGTGGCGTGCAGAACACGAAATGGGTTCAACTAACGGTCCCCCAGCTAGAAATGTTCTTGGCAAACTTGATCCCATTTTCTGTGGAGACGGCGAAACTTCTAATTCACGGAAAGAAAGGTCATTGGATCATTGCCAGTTTCTTCGGGTGGGCGTCACCCTTTCTTTTGTCACGGAATAAGAGAGTTAGAGAAGCTGGACGGAAGCAATGGCAGACGATTTAAAAAAAACGATTGTCTTTTTAACGAGATATTATTCTGAGTGGGTCGGGGAATCTGGCAGTGAAAAAGATTAAACAGAAATCGTCTGGGATTTAATCCAAGTATCGGCGATAGTTTTTCTTTTTCTCGGCTTGGTCTGAGATTTTTCGCGATGATTAAAAGTGGATAATCGTAAATCGATATTTCATTTCGTTAAGTGAATTGGCAAATGGAAAACGTTATGCTAATTTCACAATTCATAAAAATTTCATTAAGTCTGAAATCTTACGATAAGTATTTTTAGTTATTAAACAGCATGTTTTACAATTCTTTATCATTTCTAATGTGTATGACGATAAGAATTTTATAAAAGTATTAAGAATTGCAGATTCTTAAAAAATAAAAGAACCGAAGTTTGAAATTAATTCTAAATGATTAATGAATAAATAATAATAGTTTTATTTTAATTGAAATATGCGAATGTTTTGTCGTTTTTCTGAGTGTAAAAATTTCCTTGGTGTTTTTTATAAACTTCTGGCAACTACAAAACTTCATGGAGGAGAAAGAAATTTTTACACTCAAACTTCATGGATTTATGCATAATGTTTCTTCCCGTCCTAAAATTGCCTCTTATGTAAGCTTCAAAATAAGGTTTGAGATTAATTAAATTTACCAGACAGATTTAAATTTGGACGTGAACTGTAAATCCAGAATCAAGGTTTAATAAAATGCTGCAGTTTGTAAATTAACATGAAAATGCTCCAGTATGCATTATATTAAACCAATAATGTAAAATATGATACTAAAAATAGAAAAAGTGTTAAAAGTTGAATTTTTTAACATGGAATAAACTTTGATACTCTTGCAGAACATTCATCGTTTTGTTTTTAAAAAACATAATATCGAGTCAAAGCATCTTTAATCACCTGTTTAAAGCGAATCTACAATGTCTAGTTATATCAATTAGAGAGAGACGTAAACGGACGGCATTATTTCCCGAGGTTTTTTGCTCTTTTGTACATCTGCAAGAGCGAAAGCAGGGTCAAAGAACTCGGCTTTATTCAATTCACAATAAAATAAACAATGCTAACTTGAGGAAAGAACACTGTTTTGGAAATTCGCCAATCGGGCAAATTTAACAATGCTACCCTGTCTCTGGGCCTGTTTGATGCATGGCAAAGGTGGATTGACCTTATTTTAATTTCCTTTTTAAAAATTTTTTTTTATTATTATTTCAGTGTTTTTTTTCCCCAATTCTAAGAGTGCTTTACTTGCTGATTTTTATACATGATAACAAAATAATACCTGAAACAAATTTACATTTGTTTTACTTTGTGAAACTAAAATATTTTCTATTTCGAGATTTGCCAAACGATTTTTTTTTCCTATTCTTTTCCACAGAATGACGTATCTGTTTCTCATTGGATAGCAGAAATTTCATATTTAAATTTGTTAGTGACTATATAGCGATTCCTTATAGGGACAAAAGTTATTTAGATTCATTTAAGTATACGTGAAGTAAAATTTCTTTTATATTCTTCTTAAGCTTGATTAATTAAAAGAGTCTGAAGAGCGATTAATTAATAAATTAAGTAAATCCACACGCCAAAGAGTAAAAACTATCATACTCACTCTTGCACTAATTGGTAGCCAAAAAAGCTGAAAAAATAATCGAAGATGATACATAATTAAGTTGAAAATGACCGTTGTAACTGATTTCTTGTTGATAATCGAAATGAATAAAATACAATTATAAAAGAATAAAATACAATAAAGAATGATTCATAATATGAATATACGAATTTAGAGAAATTCATTCTTTTTTCTCTCTGTCTCTCGCTTTTTTCTTTCTTTCTTATATACGAAGTTTACAAAGCGATTTAATCGAATTCGAACATGTCATTTTGGCGAATTTTCATGTTACTGACCTCTATGAGTGTGAACACATTTTGGAAATGATGTCTGCCAGTGAACAGGATAATTCGAAGTTATCGTTTCGAGTTAGACTGATGAAATTTGGTATGTGACTTTAAAATCAAAATTGCAGATTTCTATCAAAATTTAAACGAAATGCATTCACAAAATGTCTGTTTATCTGGTTATAAGCTAACATGATAAGTAAATGCTTTGGAAAGACTTGCAGATAAAATTTGGTATATATATTTAGCATCTAAAATACAGATCTATATAAAAGTTTTAACGAAATCAGTCCAGGGATTGACTGTCTGTCGGTCTGCACTTTTGCATGTATGTAATCGCGATAAAGGAAAAACACAACTACTTGGAGAAATAAAATTCGGTGCGCAGTTTTAATATTTAACGTGTAGACCAACACTTAATTTTTAACCAAATCTGTTGGGGGATTGATTGTCTGTCGGTCAGCACTTTCGCTGGCATATAAACACAATAATTCAAAAACGCAAAGTGAATGAAATTTGGTATAACATCATTATGCAAAATTTGTAGCTCTGTGTAAATTTTAGTTTTAACTGATTGAAAAAAAAAAGGGCTTCAAAAATGAATATTTGTTTATCCCTTCTATTCCATGAAGCACAAAACTCTTTTCCGCAGAACTCTGAAATTCAAATCTGAACACTCATGGCGTTTACGGACTCACCAATCAGAAATTTTATGCAGGGAGGCGCAAAATATCACTATTAGAAAATGTGAGAGAAAGTTTCAGGCAAAGAGTGCTTATTATATCGGGCTTCAATTTCAATATGATCGCTCTGATTAGCTTAAAATAGTTATTACCGACAAATGCAACAAATTTTTTCTTAAGGATATACATCTCTTCACCGGCGATAGATCCGTTAATAACGCAATACCTCTATATTGCATCTTCAGAGGAATCGAGAACTTTCTTACTATTTCGTTCAATTTCTCATATACATACTTCTAGTGCCCCTCTTCCATTGGGATAATGCAAAGGCATCAAATCTATTGTTACGAAATTTTCTTTACCGGGGTTCGTTTGGATAGTGGAAGTGATATGGTGTGTAGAACGCTCAATCAGCAGACGGTAGTAGAAAATAAAACAACGACGTTTATTTACACGAAGACACACAGGACAGCACAAAGCGACAGCTATATACAGCACAGAAGACGATTATCTTCACCCGAGACGTGTAGCATACAACAGCATACACAGCAGCATACAACCAGAATCTACTGCAGACAGTAGCGCACAGCTCAGTTCAGCACTAGCTTGACTCAGTCGCTTCCGACTACTCCGTCTTCTACTTCTCCGACTCGGATTACTGACTTGACTTCTCTGGCAGCTGCAGCCCCTTTTATAGGTCTCAGGAGGCGGGGCTAGAAGCCTCTCAACCAATCAGGAACGTTGGAGGCGTATCTCGGTTCCTACTGGACGGATCTGGAAAATTCTCGAAGTTTCGGGTATAATCTATTTTGGCTCCAAAGTCGCCAAATTCGTCGCCAAGTCGCCAAATGGTCGCCAAGTTTGTCGCCAAGCTCTGGGACCCCCGACACGACGCCCAGACTCTGTCCCATAGAGATGACTGTAAAACATTCTTTCCAATGATGGAACCAACTATGCTGGGAAGCAGCATTACGGATTCGTAACACTATTTAATTCTTCGAACAATGGCTGTTTAGCAAGTATGTATGTATAATAAAAACCAAATTCATAATTCAACTGTTCATTCTCGGATTCTGAAACCCTCCTCGTCTTTGCTCATACGTCGAACGGAGTTTATTTCATCAAAAAAGGGGTGATAGGAAAAATAAAAGGATCAGATGCCTATATTTACAACAGAGTGAACTCAGATTACTTGCGGAATCAGGAGGCGTAATAACCGCGCATCCCTTTGCATATCACCCCTCAGAGAAGTACAAGCGTTGTAAAGTGTTAGTTTTGGAATCCTGAAACGAACAGTAGTATACCGAACGCATGCGCAGATAAAACCCGAATGCTTATTGGAATCTATACCATGTTAATTTTGCTTAAGAATATTATAGAGTCTAATAGTAAATATCGGCTTCGGAAATGAAAAATCTCCAGTTCGAAACGCAATTTTGGGAATCTAATTTTCCTTCGAGTCTCACCATGATGTCGAAGTTTCATGTGGCAGAAAACGTTTCATCTTCTATTCATCATGAAGTAGTTCCTCCCTAATATAGCCTTTCTGTATTTTTAAAAAGGAGTATTTACTCCCAAATTAAATAAAATTTCTGTTTAAATTTATTATTCACGCCCTATTTTGAAGGTTGTTTTGGGGAGAATCTCTTATTTATGAACCGTGGTCAGATGATGAAGACTATATCTGATCTGGCGCACACTCTTCAAACTTCCATGTCACACCAACAAAAAAAACTTCTGACACTCAACAAATAAAATATCAGAATTTTAAATCAAGCCAAAGCACTTGTAAGAAAATTCTAAATACCCCGCAGTGAAGCTCATTGATTTAATAATAATTATAATAACTAAACACATTCCTAAAACAGGATTTGTTCGTAAGGAAAGAAAATAAAAGTATTTTCTTAGCGTTAGACTGAATAAAGCAAGAGGGAAATTTTCTTTATAATTTTCAATGACATTTGAATTGAATTATTTGCGGTTTACCACTTTCGCCCTTGAATGAAATTTGCGAAAAGAAAAACACATGTCAGAAGTGGGATTCGAACCCACGCCCACAGAAGTGGACTGCGACCTGAACGCAGCGCCTTAGACCGCTCGGCCATCCTGACTTGAGCATCTGCCGTCATACTTTTGTTCCAATTTTTAGCACTTCAATTTCATTTCTGTGGTAGATTTTCTAATCAATGGCCCTCAACATACCTTTTTGCCATTTCCCAACCACCCTTGTCTTTCTTCCATTTTTCGCTGCTTCATTTTATCACTCTTTTCAAAGGGCTTTTTATCTTTTTTCCTGATCAATGCGAAATCGTTTTGTTGCGTTTTCTATCCAAAATTTATAAGATAAAAGAAAAATAAATGTTATGATTAAACTATTTCCATGATTTAATCAATGTTCAACGGTTTTGGAAAATATGTATTTAAATTGCGACTAAGCGAAGAAGAGTATATTCGTTAAATACAGAATATGAGTAATATAGAATTTAGTTGAAATGAAGTGATTTTATTTTTTTATTTTATTACTTGCATTCATTTATTTACTTAAATTCTAATAATTTGAAACTGAAGCATCTTGAAACTAATGAATATATCCTAGCTTTCATTGAAGTTGTAGTTTAAATTGCAAGTTGTCGCCATTATTTAGTCATAACGAATAAATTAGTCATAACACATAATTGTGCTATTTTTTCATGGCGTTTACACTTGTCATAAGTCTGTTGATTTTTTTAAAAAAAGTTTATTTCATCTTTGTTGATAATCTAGCATACAAAATCATTTTACTAATAATTATTAAAAATAAATATTTGCCAAACTGTTTATCATCTGGTGTGTAATTGGCCGAATTGAAATATACTTCATCTCGATCTTGAAATCATTTTTATATTAAAATCATTAGAAAAGTATCACATAAAATCTTCAAAGGTTATAAGAATTTTGTATAATAATTCAAAAAAAATATTTAGGAGTGCGATTGTACAATCCAATTTGCTAGTAAAACATTTCGAAGAAATTGGAGAATTTTGTCAGAGAAACATAATGATAATGTGGGAAATATAATTTTTATACTTTAAAACTGAAAAAAATAAGTTTTTCCGTTATATTATTATCTTATAATTTCTTTTCAATTTTAACGAATTAACACTTTTTATTGGTTTATTTACTGGATTTATACCCATTTATTTTGGGATGATATTTAATACATTTTTGTAAGCTTATCAACGTAGCAATTTTATTAAGAATAAAATTAAAAACAAAATAATGAAGAGATTTAACTATTGAATATTAAACACTATTAAATATGATACTTCGAACTAGAATTTCGATTCTGCTTTAAATTTTATTTTATTTTTCAAGATAAGTTCTTTTAATAATACAGTTGCTAAACTATTTCGAAACAAAAATAAAGAATGGTTTTCTCGAAACTTTATCGCTTATTCTTTAATAAATGTGTCATTAACCTTTTCCCCGCATAAAACTTCAGACTTTGAACAGGCCGTGAACACCACGGGTGCTCAAATTTCTATTTCCATAGTCGGTTTTGCGCTTGATAGTACAGTATAATCATCATAGTCGTCCAAAATACATATTCAACTTTAAATATGTATTTTTGCGATTATTTTCAATTGATTGAAATCAAATTATGTCACAGAATCACACTTACAACTTACAACACTTACCAAATTTCATTTATTGAAATCATGGCATTTTTTAACTATCACGTTTATATGCATACAAAATTACAGACTGACAAGCGGTAACCCTTTGACATATTTGGTTCAAAAATTCATAAGGATTAACATTTTAGATGTTAACTTCTGTACCAAATTTTATCTATCTGGATCGTTAGGTTTTGTAGTTATCGAATTCACTTGTAATTAAATAGTAAGACTAACAGACTTTTAGTAAAAAATTTCATTCAAAATTTGACAAAAATCTGTAAAATTGGTGTAAAAATAACAAACTGAATTTCATCCATATAGCTTTAAGAGTTTTTGAACTATTGTGTTCATAGACAGACATAATTCCAAAAATGGAATTATGTTATTATTTCCTGAACTCACTGGGGTTTGAAACGTGTAGGTTCGTCAAAGTTTCGATCTCGAATTATTTGCCGATTGCAATACTTTCATTTTGTATATTTTGTAGAGAAAATAAAAGTGAAAAAACGGAGGACAATTAGGATTTCTATTTAAAAAAATTCCTTAGGATGTGAATAAATTTTTTTTTTAAAGTAGATCAAGGTCAACATAACAATTCATATTTATAAAAAATAAATAAAGAGCGTTTAAAAACAACGAAAACTATCACACAGTCCAATTATGGTTCAGTGCCAAATAATACGACTAACAAACGACAATTTAAATAACAGCAAATTTAAAGATGCACAGTAGAATTTTCAGTACATACTCACATTAACAGACGGAACCGACATACATAGAAGCCAAGAACCTTGAAAAACACACAACTCCCGAATCGTTTAGGCAAAATAAGACAATCTGTCTAATCCAACAAAGCTGCTGTTTCTAACTAACTCTGTTTCCCGAATACAATTCATTGCTGTTTTATGCAAGTTCAGAGAAGAAAAGAAAAAAAAAATATTAAACATAAAAACGAACGAAATAACAATTTGACAAGTCGCCATGACAACAAACCCTTGATTCGCGAAACTTCATGACAGAATACTGATCGCAGGCAGGTGGTTGTGGGAGAGCGTGGTGGGGTCGCAGAAACACGCCTCTCGAGTTGATTATGGCAATTATAGAACACGAAATAAATGAATACGTACCATAACGAAACGTCTC
The DNA here is from genome assembly GCA_026543865.1 of Argiope aurantia. Taxonomy (NCBI): domain Eukaryota; kingdom Metazoa; phylum Arthropoda; class Arachnida; order Araneae; family Araneidae; genus Argiope; species Argiope aurantia. Next base: position 138,068 of record JAPMOR010023163.1, on the reverse strand, counting down.
ATGCTCCCTATTCATTCAATAATGACTCCAGGGACCTTTCTCACTGTGACCGACATCATGAAGAGGGCTTCATCAGAAAATGAGGGTTCGATGGAATGTTTGGGACAGAAAAAGATGGGTCAAACATGATGTGTTTAAATAGCAATTTTTACGGAAGCATGATAGAATGAAATTGTAATTAGGTGATGTTTAAAGCAAAGTACATTAATGCATAAAACTTTCCCATTACTTCAAAATGATTAATGTTATGTCTGTAAAGGAAATTATTTTTTAACACTTGTCAAAACTTGTATATGCCGTGCTATATGCACGAGTAATTTTAAGTTGCTTACATACTTATTTTTGATATAATCCTTTTATTGGTAATAATAATTAATGGACATATATGGATTGTAAAATTTACATATTCTAATAAAACTAATTTATTTTCATATTATAACAGAAGGTTAAAACTGTAAACATAGTAAGTGCCAAAGTTAAAATATACAAAAATCACAAAGAAAAAAAAACTGTCCACGCTAGCTCCAGGAATGCTCATACAAGTGACCTTTTTACGTACTATTTAGGACTGCTCAAAAAAATACCAGTACTTCAAACGTTTACCATATTATAAAGCATTGCTCAAAAAACATTTTAAACTTGCTGCTGTAAAAACATTTAAACTTGCTGCTGTATAACAGTCGACTGCATAGATTTTCGATAGTGTTAAAATCTGATCTATTCCCAGGCCATTTCAATAATAAAACAGGATTGTCTAGAAGCCAGCTTTTACATACAGTGGCAACACAACTTATTATCTGGAAAAAAAATCCAGCTAAATTATAAATTCTTCATTATCTGGGAAAAGGCCACAAGCAGAAAGCAGCAATTTAGGAATGAGTATTTTATTTATTTCTTTTGGGGTATTTATATTCAACATTTATTGTACTAATTCTACCCCTGGATTCTAATTCTGTCTTACAATCTCAGATTATAAAATTGGGTATTTAACTATAATATAACCAGGATGGAAAGCTTCTTCTATTATTCTTCTTACATATTTTGTGCCATCGTTACCGAATGGAGACATTTTGATCTCGCCATTCCATATTACTTTGTCCCATTGTTATGAAATCCATTTAACATAGTTTTTATTCAATTTAATCCTCGCAATCCTTTTTTGGATTTAAAAATTATTTTTATTGTGGAATTTCTGCATTTAGACCAAATTTCTGCAATCTGAGTCGAATAGTCCTCATATTCCGTATCATAGGGCATTTAGCATTTCATTTTGTATATACCCAAATGATTTCTTCTATCATGACTACACAATCTTTTAATTAATCTAACGTCACTTGGTGTTGTGCACCTTCTTTAACTTTTTTTCTATTTGGTTTTTTAGGAAATGAGCTTCCTTATACTTCTACAAAAATTTAAAAATACAAATAAAAAATTTCCAGCAAAGTTCTGTATAATTCCATCATAACTAAAGCCTCGTTTATGTAATTGTGTTGTTGTGACTTATGGCACTTTACAAGCCCGGTGACAGTTATCTGTCAGTGATTTAAAGCCGAGTGAGCGTCTCTCGTTTTTTCAGTAGCATCAACTAGGACCAAGAGTAAGACTTAGTTACTACATGCGTCACATTCGCTTGCACAATTTTTACAGGGGGAGGGCACATTCATACATCTCACAGACAGAACACAGAAGAACAACTATGTCCGAATCGGGACGCGCAGATCACGGGGAAGACGCGGAACCCCTATGCCAGGACGCCTGCTTATGAAATTGTAAGTTTCTGCAGTTTTTTTGGGTGACCAGTGAACTTAATGTGTACTTTCATTAAGTTTTTATAACTTGCAAAATAGAAGAGTGCAAAATAATTGATCAACTTGATAGCAATCACAGAAGCACTATAAAAAAAAAGCATTTTCTTAGCTCAAAAACATGGTGTCAACTGTTGAATTCTATTAATAACAAGATGCCACTTGATTGATTTTCTAAAACGACTAATCATTAACTACATTGAAATGAAGAAGCGCTATTTTTATCAACTTAAACACAATGTGCTTCTTTATTCTGGTTATTTAGTTTGAACTTTTTAAAAGAATAAAGAAGATAATAGAAATTTATTCAGTGCATTACAATATTGATTAAACTGTCTTTAAAATGATATATAGCTTTAGGATATTGCTGATCAAATCGCTAAAACTTTCCAAAATGTTTCCACAATTTTGGCCACCATTATAATTATCTTCGAATTTGAAGCTTTCTTTGTTTTTTGTAGTTAAAACAAGCTGTGAAGCAATGTCCTAATCGGGATATCGAATTCTGGTTATGGATTTGCTGTATTGACTCAAGTACTCAAGTACTTTATAACTGTTATGTGACATTGAAATTCATTCGATAAAAAAGTTTTTCCAAAAGTTAAAAAGACAGATTTTATTCGATCAAAAAGTCAAATAGTCTCGTCGTGTCTTGAGATTGCTATCTGATTTTAAAAAGATTTAAAATATTATTCCAAACCCTACTATCATGCCTTTATTCCAAACATTAAGAACACAAAAATAGTAGAAGATTGACATACTCTTTTGAAGATCAGCATAGCCAAAGTATCAATTTATACAAAAACTAGCAGTACCCGCACAGTGTTGCACGTGGAATAACATCCAAGAGGAAAAAGTAGCTTTAAATTTAAGTCTACCACCACTCGATATGACATGAGCATGTCATGCAACATCAAACAAACATAAAAATATATTTAGAAATCATCAAAAATAACTACAAAAGGATATTTTATAGCAAACATTCAGAAATATTGGTTAAGCTTTGGTATACAGTCATTTGGCGCCTTGCGAGGTTGGCAATTTTGCTACCGTTACGCTATTGCTACGCCATATTCTGCCATTTCGCTAAAATTTGGTGATAAATTATTTTTTCGGAGAAAATGACTGTATATCAAAGCTGTTCCAAAATATTTAGACTGTTAAAAGGTAAAAATATGATATGCTCATACACAAAACAATACACTAAAAATATACAATAGGAAAGCTGTTTTGAAATTTAAAAAGGTAAAAGTTTACAATTGGGTGTCCTTTGATTTTTTAGTACTTGACGCCAAAATCGGCGCCAAGGGAATTTTTGGTCGGGAACCCAACAGTAGCGTCAATAAAAACAAAACATTATGGAAACCAGAAGTACTGCTTCATCGCTGAAATTTGTCGCCAATCGAAGGGGCACCCAAATCTACACTTGAACCTTTATACAAATATGTCATTGTACCCATTTTTTCACACTTGTTTATTATCTCTGTATAATTTGATGTGAAAATAAAATTCAGCTTGCTTCATAATATTTCTTTGTAAACTATATTGACTATTATTCCTTTTGGTGCCAATGCTAAAAGATTTTGCTTGGATTCAATTCTGGAAAGTGCCGCATAAAGTTGTTCATGAGAAAAACATTCTTCGCTTAGGTCAATTCCAGCAGAGTGAAAGTTTGTCCTTGGACTTTATTAGTAAAATAATTAAAATTACAATTTTAAAACTCCTTTTTTTTATTTTGATATGATTTCAATATACTAAAACCATTCCCAATAAATGCCCTACAAAATGGTACAAATATCTCCAATATCAGTTAATTTTTTTGGGGCATAATGATTTCTGAATCTCTGTTTAAAATCAGACGTAACCAAAAAAAAAATGTATCGCATATGCATACCACAGTTCTTCCTATTTGCCCATGCACAGTTTGAGGTTTTCACACATGCGCGTATAAGTACAAAGCATAGATACTGATGTTTTATGTATGCTCGAATCATTGTAGGAAAATGATGGAAATCGCAGTTATAAAATTCCTTTTTTTTATTTTCATATGACTTCAATATACTAAAACCTTCCCCAATAAATGCTCTACAAAATGATACAAATATCTCTAATATCAGCTAACTATTTCTCGAGTTTTTCTGGTTCAAACATACAGACGCTTTCATTTTATACTATGTAGAGATTAAATAAATTCTAAGACAGGAGTTGAAAATTTCAGCAATACTATGTCTATATCGAAAGATGCATTGGTATTACCATCACAGATATCTATAAACCTCTGTTCTTATATGGTCCCTGTTCGATTCAAAAATGATTAAACTTCAAACGCAAATAATTTTATAGTTTATCATATTGGTACGAAGAACACCAGAATTTCTTAACAGACATTTTAAGCCATACATTCTCCCGAAACTTTTCTTTACTTAGATTTAAATATTTTTCTGAATTTTGGATGAGGCGAAAAATGTTCAAATTTTTAATCATTAGATGTTATAAGGCTTTCGGCAAGAAATGCCAATGTTGTAAAAGTTGCTTTCCAGTGAACTATTTTGTATGATTGGCAAAGTAGCTAAAATATGAAAACTAACTTAACAATTATAGGGGAAATTCAGTTATTAATATTTAAGTCACAAATTTATATCCAAAATAGCTACAAACAATAAATATAATTCGACATAAACATTCACCAACATCTTCGAAAACATTTAATAAAGATAATTCATAATTTAAGAATGTTTTGGGGAGGAAAGTAGCTAATATTCTACTCTGTCTAATTCTACTCTGCCTTACCTAATCTCCGAATTTATTTATTAGGTAACTGGAATTGTCGAAAATAGGTTTTATTCCATTTCAGTTTAAATTCATGTGCTTAACTTGATTCCTTGATTACCCAATAATTTTCAGCACTAAATTGGCATAGACATTGAAGCACTTTTATTTTAATAGTCTAACACCTCATCTGTTTAATGCATACATGAAGTTTAATGGCAGAGTGGAGTCTCTCTTGGTAATAAAAGTATAAATGTCCAGGTAATCAAACGTCTAATTGCACGTTATCTTTCGAGGCACTTGAACTCCATTTTCACATCCTACAAATTATTCAAATAAATTAGAAAACAAAAATTTCTTCATTTTATATCAATAATGGAAGAAATTAACAATATTAAATATTTGATAAAAATAAAAACCAATTTAATTTCATTGCAAAAATGAATTCATCATTAAAAATTATGCTAAAATTATTTTTTTCCTTCAAAATTATGAACATTCAGAAAAAAATTCACGTTAATAAATTGTCGCCAATGCAAAGATGAATTTTTAAAATTTTTAATGGGGTAAAATGATTATATTTTCAAAATTATAGTGAAAAAAATCAAAATTCCGCTTAATTTGAATTAAATTTCGAAATTAAAATCTAATAAAGTAAAGAGTTCGCTCTGTTGTTTACATTTCCACTCTCCAAAGTTTATTAGAGCTAGATTTGGTAGTTGATGGTCAAATTATCTAGCCTTAGAAAAACGGACACACCATTTTCCTTTATTATTAGTAGAAATTTGAACATAATAACTATGATAGCGCTCATTTGTGTATTCGTAATTCATAAACATAACTTTAAAATATTTACCTATATTTTTCTTCTATTTCGGTTAGAAAAATCTCAGTTTTGGATGAAACTGAACGATTAACAATTTCACGATCTTATCATATCGAAGATTAAATAAAATGCCGTTGCTGATAAAGTGAAAAAAAAATGTATAGCTCTTACAAGAGAGTTCAACTCTTATTATTGACATAAATCTAATATTCAATTTCATTCCATTTTTTTAACTCCATGGTTTTTCCTTTTTTTAAAAGAACATTTTTAAAGACTTTTTAACCAATTTTACTTTCTTGTATAGGAAATGCATAGAGAGAAAGTGTTAGTATGTTCGTCAAAAAATTAATCATCTGGAGTTTGATGAAATTCTACGTCTAAGATCACTCTTTGTGTGAAAAAGGCATTTTTGGTATTAAAACCGTCTGTCTGTGAACAAAATAGCTCAAAGTCACAATGAGATACAGATATGAAATTAGAAATGTAACCTTTTCAATAAATTTGCGGACCTCTATCAAATTAGCTAACGTTCAGCTTGTTCACTCAGATTATACTCCTTTCCCATTATTAAACTATTAATATGGTTTGCAATTTTTTTTAAAAAAATTCTCTTAGCAATTTGATAATATAGAAAAACCTGATTTAATTGAATCAGTCTATTACAAATTGCTGCGTGTGCAAATTAAAAAATGTTTATATTATGAGATAAAAGTGGGAATGAAAACCCTACTTCTAAAATAATGTCGAAATAAAAACGTTGTGTTTTTTTTTTTTAATTTTTATTTTACATTGGTGAAAGCACGCACCTGAATGTATTGATAGAGTAGTTCAAATTTCATCATAACATTAAAAATATAGTTGCAAACTTTATATCAAACACATTTATTATTAATTTAAAACAATTTATTAGAAAAAGAAAAAATGTATGGAAATGAAAATGATATCATTAAAAAGGTAATTTTGTGGGCTTTAAAATAATTACTATACTAGATGAAAGTATTACATTGGGTATTCTTTAATTTTTTTATTAGTATATTTTGATCCCTTAACATGACAGTATATACCTTCATATAATATAAATAAAATACGCTGTATCATATTGATGATGAAATAAACCGCATATTTTATACGAGTAGAAAAAAAATGTCCACATTAAACAACGTGTCATTAGATATATATTAAATGACGTAAATAGTTACGTTTGCATGCAGACATGACGTCATAATATTTGACATCATTAGATTATATATAATAAACAGAACATGCAAATAGTACAACGTAAATGTCTTTCGCAATTTGATGTTTAAAAATACTTTGTTAAGGAAATTCTGAATATCATGTTTGATAATTGTCAGGAAATTTGAAGTTAATTTTTTTCTCAATATTTGCATTTAAATTCATTTTTCAATAACTGTTACGCTTACGAAAACTAATGTTCAATATTTTTCTAGAATCAGTTACCATAGAGTAAGACTTTTCTTTTTCAAATTTAATTTTTATCATTTATTTTTATTTATTTAATATTTTATTTATCATTTTATTTACTTATTGAAAATAACCTATAATAATATCATTTGAAATAGTATCCTACTATTTTTAGGGAAGAATTTTTTTTTTCAATCCACGTATGCTGACTGACAAAAAAAGTATTTAAAATATTTTTTTTTCAAAAAAAAAAAAATGAATTTTCCTAAAAAAAAAAGTACATATATAGATTTGAAATTTTACCAGGTATTATTCCTTTCTATGAAAAATATACTTAAATGAACTTCCGAAACTCTTTCTCCAATTAAAAAGAAAATGAAAAATAATTTTTCAAATTTGCGCTTCTTTAAATTTATTCCGTTTTTCACAAAATTTATTCCATCTGTTTTGTAAATTAGATAAAAGAAAAAAATTGCAAAAATTCAGAAAAAAATTCCCATGACAATTAAATTGGTATAATTAAAGAGAAAATTTAAAAAATCTTGAAATAGTTGAAAGATTCTTTTTGCAATATTTTAATAATATAAAATTCTAATAAATTCAGAAATCTTCGCTTCGAGTTGCGCATTCCTCTTCTTCTCGGTATATATATGTGCCAAATTTGGTAGCTGGAGGTCAAACATTCTGGTCTGCAAAGCACCAATGCGCATGCGCGTATGCATTTATACACACACACACACACACACACACACACATATGCATATGTTCATCTTTATTATTAGAAGGAATAAATTTGAAAAATTCATAATACAAAAAATTGGTATCATTATTTGAACTTTTAGATCAAATAAAAATTATTTTTGTGCTTTAATGTTTTTAGAACTTTTGTTGAAAAAAAATGTTGCTTACTTTTTAAAAATTTCTAAATAAAATTTAAAAACTTTTTTTTTTTGAGAATGCACATTTTCACCTTCCAACTATGAATTAAATTTAGTAACTATAATGGGACCGTCTAGCTTGTAGAATGCCAAAGCACAAAAATATATTTTATTATTAGTTGAGATAGATAAAATTTAATTTAATATAAAATTAATAGTATATTTTAAAAAGCAGTAAAAAAATAGATCAACAAAAAAGTAAAATGAAATCTCTTACCTTTTTTTCCATAGATTTATTTGGAGAATAATTTGAAGAAACAGAAAATTGAAATGAATATTTATTCAGAGTTCGAATAAGTTTTTATTAGCATTAATAACTATGTTGACTTTTAAAATAAATGAAAAAATATTTTATAATCTTCAGGATTCTGCATACACATTTTTATAACAAGAACTCTGATTCTTGTTATGATTTAGTTTATTATAAAAAATAAGTGAGAATCATGAAAAAAGCTTATTGAAATACCTTTATATGCATCCCATATAATTACGAAAAATATATGAAGTTCATTCATTGATTAATTTTGAAACCACGAAAGTATTGAGCAAAATAATATTTTGTTCGAAAAAAAAAACCATTTCTAAAAAAATATGAGAAGAAAAAATATTAATTAATTTTACCCATTCAAATAGAATAAACATAATAAACTAAGTCATTTTTTTTCAACCATCACAAAAGTGCTGCCATTAATAATTTTTCAACTGTATTATCTTTATTTATTTATTTACTTATTTCGATTAAAAGCAAATAATAAATGGAAAGAAAAAGCATACATAATGAACATATTGAGAATACGGCATCATTTTTGATTCGCTGAATTTTTTCACAATTTTCTGAATTCTTTTCATCTGTTTCGAATAAATTCCTAATAATTTTCAGTTCAAGCAATCAGAAAAATGCTTCTTACAGAATTTTTTTTATCGACTTAATAATGCGATATAAAAAGAATAAGTAAATGAATTTTATTTTATAATTCGTTTGCAATTTTATTTTGTTTTTTAACTTCTGAATTTTTTTTACCATGGATTTATATTTATTTATCTAATTCATTAAAACGCAATAAAAATGCTTGCACTGGAACAAATGAAATAAAGTCATAAAAATAAAAATCTGGCTGCAGCTTTATTTTTTTTCTCCGTATGCATGAAAAGGATTGGCCTCGAACCGTACTGGATGCTGTAAACTAAGAACGAAGAATATTTCGAAGAACACGAAGAATTCTGTTCAGCTACAACATCCCGTTTCCGCTCAAAATTTGCTTCCTTCTTGTATGATGTAAATCTGTTGCATCAAGCGTTGAAGGTTCTACTTTTTTCTTTCACTATCCTTACATAACTTTGCAGAAATGATTTGTATGAATAAAGTTTTGCATTCAAAACAAGAACAGTAAAAACCGAAAATATGGTCTTGAAACTTGGTTTTATTTTGCTATTCTCATTTCACAGTAAGTTGTATATTTAATCTGGAAATTTTATACCTTTGGAAATACATTGTTTTTGTAGAAAAATAAACAATGTAAGTAAGCATATGTACAAAGTAAAATAAAATCAATTTTATTTTAATTTTATAAATGTTTAACAAAAAATGATTCATAACAGAAGGAAAATGCATTTCATGCTCATTATTATTCTATGCTATGATTCACTTTCTTGATTTGGATACAAAGTGTGAAATGGATTTCAAAATTGCATGAGGCAAAATTCATCACATGAACATAAATCTTGTATATCTTAAAAAAGTGAGTGATAAATAAAATTTTTCTTGCCATGTTATTCGTTTGCTAAAAAATTAGTTATTATTTACATTATACGAGAGTAAATCGAAACTTTTTTTTAATAGGCCAAACGATTTTTACTGCATATTTCTATAACGATCATCACATATAGTTTAAAGTTTAAATAAACCGTTTGGCATCATTTCATTCTTCGTTTGCTCATTTTTTTTATTCATAACATGAATGAGCATAAAGTATTTAATGCAATAGTACAGCGAATAAAAATTAATTTTTAACAAAGAAAAAATTGTTACCTATTGAAACTTGACACAGATTCGTTGAATGCTCATTTCTGTAATGATATCCTATTAAGAATAACATTCGAACATCCTCCTTACAGTCTAAATTGATACTATCAAAATACTATTATTTGTTTGAATTCCTTAAAAGAGTATTAGAAGAGGAAATATTTTCATTGGGTGAAGAAATAGAAAAATTTCAGTACAATTAACTTTATGCATACCCATTTCTTATTTTCATATCGGATTTAAAAAAAAATATGGTGAAAAAAGTTTGTAAATACTAAAAAAGGATATACAGAAAAGCAACTTCAGTTTTATTCTGTAAGTAATATTTTTTTAAATTCCTTTTAAAGAAAGTCATGTGTATATTTGATCCATTCTTATAAAATAAAAATTTTAAAAAAATTAAAATTTGCTGAATTTTTTATTTTATTAAACATAAAATTAAAGGCATTTTTATTCAAATATTTGGTATTTTGTGTAACAATTTGTGAAGAATAAATCACACAATACTTGTTTTGGAGGCTGACATTATGCATTTCGCTCAATAATTGTTAGTATTCAGTAATTAGTCTGATTATAATGGAATATATTTATATTCACATTACACACGCAAGTGCTTCAAACACGCTACACATCCATTTTCATTTGCTAAAACAAAGTCAAAACATGACCTTTTAGAATAAATAGATGCAATTTCTTCATTGTTTTTTAAAGTATTCTTAATTTATGAAAAGTCTGTTCCTGAAAAAAAATTCTTATTCTAGTTTTATATTCAGTGCAAGAATTTTAAAATAATATCGATGCATAAACGGTAGAATATATGGTTATTTGTCTGCCCTTTCGTCATATATTTCATTTCTGTTTGAAGGATTAAAATAAAAGTTCTTTCAGAATTGCTGCGCGTTGTTTCCTTGAAAAGTTTCATCTTTTCTTATTTAGTTGAACAGATTTTTACTTCTCTTATACGTAGTATAGAAAAAGTATAGTAATCGTTAAAAAATTTGAACACGAGATTTTAACGAATCTCAACATTTTAGCCATAACGTGGCCATTTAGCCATTTTTGAAAAACACATTTTTAGGATAACTCGAAAACACTTTGAACTAGAAGACTGAAATTTGGTATATTATGTTTAACACTAAATTTGCAGATTACTATCAAAATTTGAATAAAATCTGTTCATACAAAGTCCATCTGATCGAATATAAGTTAACACGATCATTAGAAGACGAAGAGAGCTATATAGATGAAATTCGGTACACAGATTTAATATCTCCAGTATAGATGTTTACAAAATTGTTAGTCAAATCGAACAAAGGATTGGCCATCTATCGGTCTGCACTTTCATGAACATGTAAAAACAATAACTCAAAAATGTAATGACTTAAATATATCAAATTTGGTATGGAATTTTGCGCCGCGCCTGCAATTGTAGTTTTGTGTCAAATTTTTGTTTCAATCTGTTGGGAAGAAAGCGTCTGAAACCCAAATTCAATTTTTAGGTTTTTTTTAACCTGTGCAGTGATTAATTTCAAAGGATCTCATGCAATAGATTCAGCAAAAACGCTAAATTCACGCCACAGTTTAATATTTTTAACTATTGTATGCCAATGCCATGCATGGATTCACTGTGATTATTAGAGAGTATGCGATAAAGTTTTGGGGAGACCACTACCGCTGCTTTTCTTTTAGTAATCCGATTTAAAAAACAACAACCAAAGAATCATTTATTTATATATTTCGAAATTCATGAAAACATAAACAAACTCATTGATCTTATATTGCATATTAAACCTGAAATTCAATCTACCGGTGTTACAATACATATGTGTTATGGCATGGCGTATAAATATATTTATCGCATTTTAAGCTGAATCCTTTAACGAGTTAATAATCTGCCAGTAAGAATGCCAAAATAACAGTATGTTAGATGGATATATTTTATTATGTGATTTTTTATGCAAAAATTTAAGAATCATATAAATTGCGGTTTTAATCAGTCAGCGAGATCAGGTTTTAATCATCAGAGTCACTGTACTAAAATAAATATTCCATTTCTTTAGCTATACAGCGAAGCTAATCCCAAACCTCCTCACCATTTTGAGAAAATTTATGACTAAGTTTGAGTGAAGACCTCTCCTCTGACTTATACAATACAAAGAGACAGAAATAAATTCTATAATGTCATTCATCAATGATATGCCTGCTTGCATCATTCCGAATAATGTCTTCTTCAGTTGTCGCTGATCACAGCTCTAACGAAATTTAAGGCAGTTTTCTTTACTGTTAAAAACACATATTTTTATTTTCATATATCCGAAGAACATGAAGATAAAATTGAATAATTACTAAAAATTTCGAACTCGAATCTCAGAAAGTTTCAGATTTGCCTGAAATTCAGAATAATTCCAAAAAATACATTTTTGGAATTATTCTGAAATAATTCAAACTCCTCTGAGCTAGACTGAAGAAATGTGATATATGGAATTTACATCGCTTTTTTCGGCCGGGATAGCCTGGTTTGGTAGGGCGTTGGATTATCGTCCCTTAGGTTGCTAGTCCGAATCCCGTCGGCGGAAGACTCGACGTGTGTCTGGTGGTTGGCGCATATATAAAGCTATCGTGGTCATGAAGTCCTCCATGTCAAGATTAATACCACTGGGGTACTGGATCAGGGGTGATCGTTCTCTGATTCAGGTCTAAATTCCGATCTGTGGATGAATGAATGAAATTCATGAATGAAGTCCGCCCCATATTAAGTGTTGTGACATGTGTGTACTAAGTCGTATTCTTGGCTCTAGATGGCGCAACTGAAAAACAAGAGACGAGCTCTTGGATTAAAATCACTGACTTCTAAAGTCAGTCGGCTTGTCTATGACAAGTACCATTAGAAACAATAACAACATTGCTTATGTAGGAGTCTATCAAATCTTGAGTGAAGTCCATTAGGAAAAGTCTATCATTCCAGCTATTCGACGAAATTAACACGATAACTATAAAAAGAGATAGATGGATAAACATGGATGGCATCTCTATGTAACAAATTTGGAGCTAAATCCATTAATTGATGCCATCGACCCTCTGTCGGTCAATGGCAGAAGACCTGCAGGAGTGGTTTCATCAACACTTTCTTTCCAAGTAAGGTCTTACTTCAATTTATGAATCTTCGATATGATATTTGATTAGAACCTTAGATACTTTGCATGGTATTAGAGAGCATTAGGTGTGAATTATAGATCTTTGGTATGAAACGAACATTTTTATTGAAACTATTATGCAAATATGTATTTTGAATGTCTTTTTTGCCAACTGAATGAAACCAAAATTTGACACAAAACTAAAGATTGATGTCATAAGATAACATGTCTAATTTCGTTGATTTAAGTCATTCCCTTACGCCACTTTTGAATTGTTGCATTTACATGAATGAGAAAGCACAGACCGGCACATGATCAGTTCTTTGACGGATTTAGTTCAAATTTTAATAAAAATCTATATTTTAGATGCTAAAACTGTGTACCACATCTTATTTACTTAGCTTTCTGCATTTTAGAGATATCGGGTTCACTTGCAATTGAATGAACTGACAGACATACTTCCACAGAATGAATTTCACTCAAAATTTAATAGAAATTTACGAATTTGGTATATAGTTCATATATGAAATTGCATCAGTCTAGCTCAAAGCGTTTTTGAATTATCTTTGTCATAGATAGATAGACATAATGTCAAAAACGTGTTTTTCGAATTCGGGGAGATCTGAAACAAGCAGATTCGTCAAAATCATAAGTTCAAATTATTTGATGATTCAAATAATTCTCTGTACTTGGTATATGAGAAAGTAAAAATGATATAAAAGAAAAGTGTGCAAAATATTGTCTATTGATTGAAGCTCTTCTTAGAGACAAGAATTTTTCATTGTAACAGAAATGGGGTCATTCATTGTCTTTTGACACAAAGTTTTCGAATAATTATTGTTATTATTGCCAATTTCATCGATTTGTTTGATAAATGATGAAAGTGGGAAAAGCAATAATAGCTTGGCTTTGTAATCGAGTCTTAACGTAGGAAATTTGGGGCAGCGAAATTGATTTTTCATCTATAATAATACTCTTGAATTATAGTTTCTACTATGAGCAAGTGTTCAATAGTAAAGAGAATAAATTGCTTGGGGATACTAATGTTTGAAAAAGCCGATAAAACCTCTGCATGTTTTATTTCGTCACATTAATGCTTCGAAATCTATTTCAGAATGGACCTCGAAATTATGAACAGTGTTTAGATGAGAGTTACATCTTTTAGCATTATGACGTTTACAGTATAACATATTTCCTGTAAAATCATTTGAAACTCTGTGTAGAGACAATATACAATTTTTTAATGTTTGTAGTGACTACAGACAACTTTATAATCTCTGTAGAGACTACAGACAACTTTGTAATCTCTGTAAAGACAGCAGACAACTTCGTAATCTCTTTAGAAACAACAGGCAACTTTTTAATCTCTGTAGGGACAGCAGGCAACTTTATAATCTCTGTAAAGAAAATAGATAACTTTGTAATCTCTGTAGAGACAACAGACAACTTTTTAATCTCTGTAGAGACAACAAGCAACTCTTTAATCTCTGTAGAGACAACAGACAACTTTTTAATCTCTGTAGAGACAACAAGCAACTTTATAATCTTTGTAGGGACAATTTTGTACTAGTCTCTGTAAGGAGAACTTTTCCAATAGACTGTTGATACCGACTTTAGCTCGTAGTTACTTACTGGTTAGTAGAAGAATACCATAAAAGGTTTTTCAAATTTTAATAAAATTTATTAGTGATTAATAAATAACTGAACTTTGGACATTTCCACTCAATAACATCGGAATACATTATCTCGCAAAAAAAAAAAAAAAAAAAAAAATGTTTAAACCAATTCAAAATTTGGAAAATTAACTTTTCAAGGAACTTAATTCTATTTTGGTGCAATTTTGTTTTAATCTTAGCAAATTTATCGAAATTCGGTTTAAGCATAATTTATAAAATGGCGTTCCGTTCTTTTAATAAAATTCAAAAATTTTTATTGTTTAATTAGTTTTTCACCAGCACATGCTTTTGATAATACCAACATTATGATGATTCAGTAGTCTTCCTGAAACCTTCTCGCATACTCTCCAAAAACTTTTCTATCCCCTCCCCACACACATAAAATCGTGCCCCATCGGTAAGGCGAGAATACCTTGCATAGCCTTGGTGAAGGATAGTAACAAAATATAGGTCTTTAGCATCGATCTGACACTTTTACTGAATCTATCATTCTGGACGCCATTTTGCCAGCCGAAGAAAATCTAATTCGGAACTACAGTTATAGTTACAAGATCACATAAGGAATTTCATTTATTTGAGTCATTGTTACTGTTACTGTTTTTTATGTTACTGTTTTTTGGGTCACTGTTTTTTATGTTTGCGACATACAGAGCGACATACGGTCAAATGTTTGACGGATTTAATTCACAATTTAACAATTATCTATATTTCTTGACACTAAATTCATATAAGAAATTTCATCTATGTATTTCTTTGCGTTTTGTAGTTATCGATTTCATTTTTATTCGAACAGCCAGCCAGACAGAACAGACTTCCTGCTAATTCTAATTCAAAGCATTTTTGTGTTTATTCACGGACAGATATAATGCAAGAAATGTGTTTTTGGACTCAGGGAGATATAAAACGGGCAGATTAGTCAAAATCTCGAGCTCGGTTTTTTGATGAATATGCATCGTATATAAGAAAGTAAAAGCTGCTTTCCTTGGTTATTAACTTCAAAGAAGATTTCCATTATTTTGTTTTAATTAAAACGATTAAAATGTTCTATTTTTATATCTCTTAACTGAGGGATTTAAAAATCTTCCATATAAAATGCAAGGACTGGCGCAATGAAGCAAGACGAAAATAAGACAAACGAATCAAATTTGAGACATTATCATGTTGTGACTAGAAATTAAAATCCCCTTCAATAATTTAATACCTCAAATTTTATACTGTCACACCAAGATGACGTGGAGTGCTTAATCTATGGAGGTATATTTAAAGTGATCCAAGGATTAATATGAGAGATAAAGCTGCTTCATACAAATTTTTGTGAAACCACTTCATACGCATTTTAGTGAAACTGCTTCATATGAATTTTAGAGGAACCGCTTCATACGCATTTTAGTGGAACCACTTCATACGCATTTTAGTGCAATTGATTCATACGGATTTTAGTGGAACCGCTTCATACGCATTTTAGTGGAACGCTTCATACGCATTTTAGTGGAATTGCTTCATATTTAGTGGAATCCTACGGCGCAATTGATTTTTTTAGTGCAATTGATTCATACGGATTTTAGTGGAACCCTTTTCATACAAATTTTAATAATTATAAAAAGGCCGATTTCGAAACAATCTTTGGCGATTAGTTTTTTGGCGATTAATCGTTGGTGTGTAGTTAATACACAAATACTAGAAACACGATTGTGTATTTGGAGTCGCACTACGATAGTTCGCAGCGAAAATTTGGCATAGAACTTTGGCTACAATTATAGTTACACTATTGCATACCAAATTTTGTAAATGCGATAGTGAATTGTTGTGATTATAATCTAATGAAAATAGTGTCAGATGATCAACTCTTTCACAGATTTGTTTCAAAATTCGATAAAGATCTTTGACGATGCGTTTTGGCGATTAATCGTTGACGTGTATTTAATACACAGATACCAGAAAAATCCAATTGTATATGATTGATTGAAATGTCATAAGAATGGGATTTTTGGCAACAAAGGCCGTTATCCCCTAATGCCAAAAGAGTGCATTCAATAGATATTAAAAAACTTCAGAGATTGGAGAGGGATCTGAAGATACTGTTTATTAGAAACAGCTTTTTGTATAAACGTTTTGAATGAAGATACAGTGCGCGAAAAAAGTATAAGGACAACATGTAATTGCATGAAAATATGCTTTATTTCCATTTCACCTAAATGAACTTTTTATATTTCTTACTTCTGCTGCATAATTTTGTGATAACACTTATACCACATAAAAAAACATAATTTAGCTTCAAAATATTAATTTTACAAAATTTAACATTAAAGGAAATACGGAAAAAATTATAAGGACATGTTGTAAAATACTTAAAAAATGTTTCAATAATCAAGAAAGCTACCTTTTTTTCAATCACTTAAATAAGCCGAGAGGTCATAGATTCTGAAAGATCTTTTAAAATGTTCTCAAATATTTTTTCCCAAGCGTCTTTGATAGCGACGACAAGATCTAGTGTACATTGATACTGTGGGCCGTTTTTATAAACTTCTCGGGCTAGAAGTCCCCATAAGTTTTCGATTGGATTAAGATCGGGACTTCTCGCCGGCCAATCAAGTAAATTTACAGAATTAGCTTCAAACCAGAGATTTACACTCGTAGAAACGTGTATCGAAGCATTATCCTGCTGAAAAATATAGTCCCCTGAAGTAATTAGTGGCGCTTCAGGTAACAAACTTTCTCCTAACATATCAACATACCTGTCCGAATTCATTTTACGGTTGATAAATACAATCGGAGTGGTTCCATTTGCCGCAAAAGCGCCCCATACCATAACCGAGCCACCACCATATTGACGCCTGGAAATCATTTCCTTGGTCTTCCACAGATCATACCAAAAATAACAAAGACCATCAGGTCCATCAAGATTGAACTTTTTTTCGTCCGAAAAAATTACATCAGCCCACTTTTGACCAAGAGAAATGTATTTTTTGGCAAAGTAAACTCTTCTTTTCTTATGATGATTTGTAATGGGGGGGGGGGGG
>JAPMOR010023163.1:102932-114418 GCA_026543865.1 Argiope aurantia | reverse complement strand
TATATATATATATATATATATATATATTTCAATACTTAAAAATAAAAGCAACTTTTTAAATTCATGAACACTATCATGTACTAAATAGCAATGCATTGTATAGTATCGGACATTTAGTAAAGTAGTGAGTTTTTCAACACGTGCGCAAAGGTGAGAAGAAAAAAAAGCACGACTGAATAATCACTCATAACAGCTGCCTTTCTCCTATAACCTAAACAGAAACCGCTCCCTCTCCCTCTCCGCTTGGTAGAGATATAAACTGAAAGCTTATTTCTTCCGGATCTGCAAGCCTCCGTGGCGCAATCGGCTAGCGCGTTCGGCTGTTAACCGAAAGGTTGGTGGTTCGAGCCCACCCGGGGGCGGCTATTTTTTTACCATAGTGTGGATCTGCATAAGTTTGGGTTGAAAACAGCGAGTAATAAAAATTCAAGTCACATATAGTGGTGAATATATATATTTTTTAAATTTTAGCTGTTCTGCTGTGGACAGTTATTATTCAGAGAATGTTTGTGTTTTATTTCGATGGCATTCCTTATGCATAGCTTCAATTTAAGATTCTCTGATCAAAATATTTTTAAACACCAAATTTTTAATAAATTAGAGTTATGATTACAATCTTTAAAAAAATCGCACAAATCTCACATTATCATTTTTCAAAGTAGATGTAGGTTTAAAGTTTTATCCTAGAAGATCTGTTTAATCCTCTAATCTAGATCAAATCAGTCCATCTTTTATTACTATTATTAGAGACTAGCCGTTATTAGCAATTAGCTTATTCATTATTGCGTTAATACTCTTATACTCAATTTTTTATGCAGGCCTTTCTTTTAAGTATATTTAAATATTAAATTTTGTTAAACATTAAAATTCTATTTTAGAAGACACGAATGTTCTTTCCATTAAGTGCATTCACATGATATCAGTGTTGAATAAAAAATATCATTCAACACTGTTCGCAAGTCATCGCAACACTGTTCGCTACCATTCGCAAGTCATTTTACATGTAACTGTATGTTGCTTTGCTTTGACAAAATTGTGTTGAATCAAACACTGAATGAGACATTAAATATACATTTTGAGAATAAATTAGACTTTATTATTACAGATCCATTATCATATCTCTAAATTAGTCTTCAGTGCAAAAGGGAAAGATTGAAAATTCATTAAATACTATGAGGTTATAGCTAAATTCACATGCTAAAAGAAAATATAAGAAAAGGTAATAGAATCATGCACATTCAGAGATGTGGGAATACATTCGAGTGTATTAACTAAATACTTAATTTAGCAAATATCTTAAAGTATCTTTAACGTCTTTTTTAAAGAAAGGACCAAGAAGAAAAAATTACAGACCTATATTTTATAAAACACGAAAAAACACTTTAAAATATTATTTAAGAAATCTTTACTACTAATGTGATGAATGAATTATTATGAATTATTTTTATTCTAAATATAACATTTCTAATAATTATAAAACTACTGTACTGTTATTTTAAAATCAGTGGCTGGAGAGGGGGGAGAGCAAGGGCATGTAGAACGTCTAAGCGGGCTATAGTTTGTTCATCACTGTTTGAATGGATTTTGTTTGTGGATTAAATAAAAATATTCAGTCTACTGCATTAAGAAAGAACAAGTTCTAACTATTCAGGCGATAATATAATTTTAAGCATCAAACCATAAAATAGAATGAACAATAGATAAAAAAAAATTATCATCATTGCTAAGGTCTAAAGTTAAATGTTAACTGTAACTGGCTCTGAAGAGCAATAAAAATCTTTTTATCGTACACTACTCAACATTAAAAAAAGTACATAGCATCTTCCTATTATAATTTTAATACTGAGAAGTATCTTAAGATACAGTGAAGATACAGCAAATAGCATGGCAACACCCAAAGTAGTTTAGTAAACCAGTTTTAAAATAGACAAAATATGAGAAGAAAATATATTTAAAATATGATTTATTTTACTTAATTGATATTGAATAATGTCTCTTTAACATGGAATTTGTTTTGAAATTTTTCGCATACGATTATATTAATATTTTTAATTATTAGTAATTTTTAATATGCATACGATTGATATATAGTATATATATTTCAGTAAATGACCAATTCATTCCAAGATTGTATAACAAGACTTTTACCAACATTCCTTTAATGATATCTCACTCTTAAAGGTACTACATTCCTTTAAAACTAAGTTTCATGCAATTTAATTTGTTTACTGTATTAAACAGCTAGTGTTTTCAATCAATAATAGCATCATTATATTTGTATTTAACATTTTATTTTATTCTTCATAGTTTAATAGCTAGTGTTTTATCACAAGCATTACAATTATATTTAATTAACATATTATATGTCACATCTATCTCATTTATACAGCAATTTAAATAATATTTAAAATTTTAAATTTAATATTTTATTGGAGAGAAAAAGCTATGAAAAAGGGATGCATAATTAAAATTACTAACGAAAACTCTATCTCAAAAGATATTTTAAAAGTCAAATTTATAGCAGAATAGAATTCGTGATTTTTTTTTAAAAATTCCTGAATAAAATTTAACGATAAATATTGGAATGAGCTTGTTAGAAAGATTGCATTTAACTAACAGCATTTAACTTTTTTTTTAGATAAAAACATTCTTTTCTAGTTTAACTGAAAATGAATGGATTGGAAATCAAAATTATAAAGCAAACGATTTTTTGTTCTTACTTTTTTATGAAATAGGTTTTTTAAAATTATTTTTCATAAATTGTTATTGATAGTTCGTCTGCAAATAATTTCTTTATACTGCATTCTTTTTATGCAATTATAGATATTTTTTTTAATTTTCTTTTAGTCTTTTTATTACTGAAGCACTTGAATTCTTTTTCGTCATTTATTCTTGTTCTCATTCGATTCTCTAACAACAATAATCATTCATGAGTAGTTACACCTCGTCATGTTATTCAATCAATTATGAATAACAAAATAATCTGTTTTATGACTAATAATTCTGGCTAATCTACCATTTTTAAATAACGTATTCTTTTGCAAAGTGATTGTTATCATCGCAACCTTTGATGATAGAAACACAATTGCAACTAAGATTATTATTTATCCCCTTCCCCATCATTTCGTCACGTGGAATAGAATAAACTAATCTTATCAGGAAACAGTAAAAGAAGGCGGTTTCACATTCGATTAGCACCGAACTGATGACTTTTATCGCAGAATACCTGTTTGAATGGAAAGTAAAATTAAACCACCATCTTTGGATTCTTTTCAAATGTGGGAACAGGTTTGAATGGATTTGACGTTCTTTAAAGAATATTAATGAAACAAATGGCTTACGTGACTGAATTCATCAGACATCATACGATGATTCAAGATTAGAAAAATGCACTTTGGGAAAATTTTGATATGAAACAAATTTATTTAAATTTCCATGAAATTTCATAAGCATTTATGTGTTGGAACATTATCGGTACTTCATATGCACTAATAATTAAATATTTAAATTATTTTTATGCTTAGAAATAATGCCTAGAATAATTTAAAATAGCAATTTTTAATAATTTTTTAATTATTTCAAAAACTTTTACATAATTAATTATTCAAACCAGTAGTGAAATCCGAATGCAAAAGAAGTCAAGAATAATCAATTTAGTACACAATGGATTTTAAAATTAAAATATTGCTAGAATCACTTAACTCATTATAATTCTCTAGGAAATATTTTAGTTACTATTCCATAGCAACGAAAAATAATGATATAATTAATTTATTTATCTACTACTAATTAATTAATTTTATTTATCTACTACTAGTTATATATCTACTACTAATAAAGAAGTGTGTGTGTTTGGTGCTTTATAGATTAAACCTTTTGATCAAGAATTGTGAAAATTAGATTAAATAAATTTTTTAGATGAATTAATAAATACAAAGAGAATAAAAAAAGGGAATATGCATCGTGGGGCGATTTTTCATTTGAAATTTTAATTGGGACTGAAATTAAATAAAATTTAACTAGTTTGGAATTCTTACTTGATAATTTACAAAAATACTTATTGCATATAAAGTTTTGATATTTTGATCTAAAATTTCAATGAATTGGTTGGTTATAAAGTAATATGCATCAAAAACTTTTAGATATTTATTTTCTTTTCACTGCAGATAAATAGAAACGAAAGATTTGTCAAATATTCAATTAAATTTAAGTTTGGAATATGCTATCTGTTTTTTAATAGGTTTACTGGGGAGACGCGGTGTTAGTGTACGGTATAAGTTAAATGATATGCGCAGTGCTGTTCAATAAACATCTTTAATGCTTTATGAATAATTTTAATCATGAAAATAACATAGCATTTATCAGTGAAAATTTCTGCCAAATATTACTTTGACTATCATCTTGATATTTCAGGATGCAGTATATTTATTAAACATAAGAAACTGATTTTTTTTATTTATGAAAAAAAAGTACCAGCATTTAAATAGAATTAATTTCGATGGGGGAAAAAAACAAAAAAAAAACAAAAAACATTCTACTTTGGTTTTAAGCGAAAAAAAAAAAAAAAAAGGCTAGACTAACGGTATTCTTTTCTCAAATGAATTTGAAAGAAATTTCGAATGAAATGTTTTCATGGAAATGAAACATGAAATGCTCGAATGAAATTTTTTTCATGGAAAAATATTTCTTAATTCCAAAAGAGGAAATAATCACAAAATGACAATTCCTATTGTAAGCATTCATTATTTAGTTAGATACTAAAGTATGTGAATTGTTGTATATCATGACTTAAGAGGCGTCGATGGTTTCACTTTTGAGACAATAGATTTCGAATGAAGGTGGAAAATATCGTCCGCTAAAGTTTGATTTTTTTTTTATTGATGACGTTCTAGATCTATTGATAAGAAACTTTTGCAATTGAAATCTTATTTTGTTTTATCAGCTTTTCAATATTTTTCTTTAAAAAATTATTTAATCAATCAGTATTTCGAGTATTTACCTTGAAATAAACGTGGGTAAAACATTTGATTGAATTCATTCCGATTCTCGAATTCAGATCCAAATTACAATACATTAAACACGTAATGAAGTTTCTATTTTAAGGTGCAGCAGGATTCACACAATTCCTTAAATAAAAATATTTCAGTTAAGAAATTAAGCAAGAACTATCTTTAGAAAATTGATGATAATTTAGATTAAAATATTTTAATAATTTTTTAAATAATATTTGGATTTTTTTTTATCAATATATATTACATAACGAATGCAATTTCAGGCAACAGTAAAGAGATAGAGAAGTAAAAACAATATTTTTCATGACACATTTTTCTCGCAGATGACAATTTACTCAAAGAGAATTCCATATTATGAAATATTTTAACATAATATTTATAAGCTGGCATACTATTGTATATGGCATCATACGGCATGCGTGATACAACACACACGATGAAAAAAATTGTTCAAACACTGTACAATGCCGATTAATAGACTAAGAGCTAAAAATGTGAAATGTATTTATTTCTTTGGTTAGCAAATGTTCATCTAGAAAAGTTTTATTTTTTTCCTTCAAAATTTTAATCAAATTTTATATTAAAATTTAATCGAAATTTAAAAATTCTTCCTATTTTTCATCAAAGATAAAATTATAAATTTGTAATAATGCTTCACTTCATATAAGTCTCCTAATAAGGAAGATAGTTTTAGAGTAAAGGGTGCTGAGTGAATGCTGAGTCTATGACCCCTGACTTTGGTGACCATTTGGTGACTTGGCGACAAAGAATGCCATATTTTCTTGTTTGAGAACAATCGATATCCTGCCACAGGAACTATAGAAAGCAGAGACGAACCGAAAGTCTACTCAGTCTAATTGAGCTCAATCGAGTATCTAAGCGAATTTCTACCACGTGTTCTCTCTTATCGCTTTGTGCTATTGCGGTTGTTTAATAGCGATTTGCAGCTTGTATGTTATTGAACTTTACAAGTAGTCGATGCAAAATTGTAGCAGGCGATGCAAGACTATGTATGCATCACCTGTGTTTTGTCACTTGCGACTTCGTGTAGAATAAACAGTCGTTATTCGTTACTGAAGATATTGGATTTTTCACCATGCAACTTACGAACTGATTTGGGGGATTTTTCATAAACAAATTATGACATCATAGCCGTTTTTATCCCACTTTAAAATTCCAAAAATTAGTTTTTCAACTATGCAAATTTAATTTTTTTTTCAATTTTTTTCTAACTTCATTGAACATTTACAAATATTTTTTAGATTCTACAGGAGTGTGACATTACGTTTTTAGATTTATACCTACTCGTATTCTAACTGTATTAAATATATATTTTTTACTTCCTCGTATAGTAGTAATATAGAGAAAATATAGTAATCGTCAAAAAATTCGAACTCGAGATTTTGATAAATCTTCACGTTTTTGACTTCCCCGAGATCAAAAAACACATTTTTAAAATATGTCTGTTTGTTTATCCGTCTGTGACAAAGATAACTCAAAACTGTATTGAGCTACTCAGATGAAATTTAGTATAGGATTTTTATACCGAATTTGTAGATTTATATAAAATTTTGCCTGCCCATCCATCTCTTTGAACATAAATAAACACGATAACTACAAAATGAAGAGAGCTAGATGGATAAAATTCGGTATTCGGATTTGACATCTATAGTATGGATACTTACGAAATTTTGAAGCAAATACAAAAAGGCATTCATAGACTTTCCGTCTATACTTTCAGAAACATGTAGATGCGATAACTCAAAAACGCAATGTTTTGAATATATCATATTTGGTATGGGATTTGTGACTACAAGTGTAGTTTTCTGTCATATTTTTGCTTGATTCGATTGGGAAAAACGCGTCTGAAGCACACATTCGGTTTTCGGATACTATTAACCGCGTGCCAGGAATTAATCTCTAAAAAACACTCACCAAGAATGGCACGATAAATTGAGTAAAAATCTTCATTCACGCCGAAAGTTAATATTAAGTAATTATCGTATGCTAAAGCCATACAAGACATTTTTCTAGGATAACACCATTATTAGAGTGCATGCTAGAAAGTTTTAGGGAGACCACTCTGTGTGTATGTGTGTTCACGTTATCGTCATGAGGCAACCAAGATAAAATTTAAAAAATAAAATTGGGGCAGATGAAGCAAGCATAAACTATCATATTACAATGTGTCGGATTAGAGATTTGATTCCTTTGTACATTCCTTTTGCATTTTAGCTTATTTCGTTCATACAGATTCGAAATCGTTACAGATTTATTTAAAAGTGCGATTGTATTTAAATACTCTTAGGTATCATATATAATGAGAAAGAGTCTATAAAAAATATTATTTGAATTCCACAGAAATTCCTTCACACTTTTGTGTTGTTTGTGATGAAGACTATTACCTTTGGGTTGCTTATTCATTGCAAGCAACAATTGTATTCGGTATTAAGCTGCAAAAACATTCGAATCATGCTATAATAATTTTCATTTGTCATTGAAAAATAATATTAAAATTATTAAGCAATTTAAGTCAGAATTCTTTTAAATATTTTATGAGGTGATACATTCTGTGTTTGTAGATCTGTTGTTTTTATCTAATGGCAATAATGTTACACTAGGCTAAGTTCCAAAAAGGAATTTTTGTGTTGAAGATTTATAACTAATCAATTCAAAGTCCAGATAACAATTTCGTAAAGTGCCTGGGAAATTAAATGGAACATCAAAACCTAGCAAGACCACAAAGCCTCACATCAGTGATTGGTTTTTCCAGTTTTCCTTTATAAGAATAGGGTGCGATTTCTGCAGAAACATTCCAAAAATTAGTGGACAGATTATTCTTTTTGCAGTAACAGCTCCTATTCTTTTTCATATAGTAGCAGTTAACATTTGAAAAAGAATGATATCGTCTCATATTAGTAATTAAGACATCGGTAGTTTATTCAAAGTTTAGGAGTGACAGAATGCTTTTAATTGTTATGCTTTTAATTTCATGTTTTTATTGTTGGAAGTCTAATGTTTGTGCAAATAATAATGAATAATATAATGAAGAATTTTGTTACTTTTGATGCTTATTTGATGATATTATAGTGGGTGTGTTGTGATTTTCTAAGGAATTGCTCAGTTTTAAATACACAATTTTTAATTTCCACAAACACAGTTACACTACAAAATTTACAAACACTTATTATCACAGACACACATAGAAAATTAGGTTAAAGAAAACAGATGGTGGAGGGATTTCATTTTTTCCAACCGAAAGCATTCGGCGTTAGCGCAAGGGTTGAGCATAGGGAAAAAGTCGACCTCAGGATGCAGGTCTACCGTTCAACTGCTTGTCTTCTGTAAAACGCCACAAGGGGGCGCTTTCTGCATAAGGGGAAAAAGAGGTGCTACAATATATATTTAATTTATAAGCATGAAGGGATATTTTATATATTTCTAATCATTTTTATTGAATTCAATGTTTGGATTCGAAAATTAAAATTTAAAGAATATATACCTGTATTAGTGAAAAATTCTCTGACGAATGTTTTTTTAATAGAGTAATTAAAATACAGCTCTTTCTACAATACTGATACGTATTTGAACATTAATGCTATTCAACTGGTATCTTCATATAATTTGCTCTATGTATTTGACTTTAAAATTGTGAAAAAAAAATAATATATGCTATATTTCCCGCATGCACAATAAAAATTCAATTTTTAAGAAATATATTCAATTTACTCAAATATATATATAAAATTCATTTCAAATTTTAATATAATGCTAAGATTTTTTCACATATTCAAAATTTTGTTAAATTTGGTTAAAATTTTGGTAAATAAAACTAAGAAAGTTAAGATTAGTTTAATTAAGATTGGTAATCTTCTTTATTAAAACTGCTATTTTTACAAAAAATCAGTTGAATGTTGCCCACACCAAATAAAACCACTCTTTAAATTTCAAATCTATGTCTGGTTTCTGTGAAATAGGCTGAACCAAAATCCTATTTTTCATCATTAATTTCTGCTGGTCCCCTAAATGACCGAATTTTCACAAGTACATTTTTTAAATGTCTGAAGTTCTAAGACAGTTCGTCTAGCTTTTATAAAGACATTCGGAAAATTTTGATTACAAAAGAGTTCGAATACATTTGATCTCATAGTGCATATACATAGTTTTATGGATGTTGTCCATAATATTCAATTATTGATGAAATTATCATTATTATTATCAATAGTTGGCCATAATATTCTTATTACAGTCTATGAAGATTTTGATGGATCTTTACTTGCTAATAACTATTGAAATATTGGACGTATTTTCAAAATATTCTCACCATCGTATGCAGCAAAAAATTCCTTTATAGTAAAGTATAATCTTTGAAAGTTGTTGTTGTTGCTAATCTCCATGGTCTGACTTAGTCAGACCAAATCCAAAAATCCGTTAACAAGAAGAAAGTCAAAAACGAGGAAGGCAGAAGAATAAATTTCTCCCCAATGAAGTCCTAAACAGTCTAGAATATGTTCAGCAGAGGCCTGATTTGGCAGCATTTCGGGCAAAGAGGGTAAAATTTTTCACCCTGAGAAAAGAAAAGACATTTAAGGTGGCCACTGGCAAGGCGCGACAGGCAAGTGTTGGTTTTTCTATCACAAGGAAGAATTAAGGACTTATTGGCTCTATACCAATCATGAGTAGGGGGAACAATCCAATTCTTCTTATTTAGGAATTTCGCCTGAGAGAACAGTTCTAAGTATGTGAGCTCAACAGAAAATGAAGTCGCTAGGCTGCTTCCTTTCTTTGCAAACCTGTCTGCTATTTCGTTACCAAGTAGATCCACATGAGATGGGATCCACTGGAAATGAATATCATGTTGGAGTGAAATCAACTTCAACTTCTGAAGAATAGACAAACTTGCTTTATCTCCAACATAAATCATATTGTTAAGATGTTCCATTGAACTGCGGCTATCAGTAAGAATCCAAAGGTTCTTATAATTATTTTCGTGTAAAATGGTTTTAAGTCCCTCATCGATTGCTAGAAGTTTGCTTCTAAAAACGGAACAGAAGTCTAGATTTCGTTGACATAGAGAAAAACTAGACTAAGGAGTTACAATATAGATGCCACTACCTGCAAAATTGTCGATTTTGCTGCCATCAGTATACGATTTAATGTCACATTTAGGGATATTATAATAATTAATAACTTCCAAGGCCAATTGTCTAAGGTATTCTGACGCATTTTCCTTTTTATTAATGGGAACACTAAGGTTGAAATGAAAGTGAACCCTGGTAAGTTCTTCAGTAGGATTCATACAGGAGTGAAGAGAATGTGGCTCTACATTTTTAGGAATGGGGTTAATTCACGGTCACGTGTCAGGTACCAAACAAACCGTTTCTGTTCAATTTTCACCCGTTCTGGGCATGTCGGGATGTCTGCCGATAACGTTGATGAAACCATTGTTTAGTAAAAGTTACACTAGCCGATCAATTATTAAAAACTTCTGATTTTTTAAAGATATTATTTTGAATTATTTTCTCCAAATTTTCGTAGTTATATAATTTTATTTCTTATATTAAACTTTTAATTAGTATTTTCAATGAAATTATTGTTTTTGCATAATTAATTAACGTCGCTTTTTAATTCGTTTGGTGCTGCTTTATTCTTTCCTTTCCCATATGCTTCTCTCCCCCCCCCCCTTTTTTTTCCAAAGGATACATTTTGACAAATGACTATGGCAGTGTTTTTGAAAAATTACATATGTTCTTTTTTTACATATTATTTAAATATTATTGAATGTTGAATCTTATAAATATAGTTCTTTTTAAAAATAAATTATTACTCTTAGATAAGTTAATATTTTAAAACTTACTAATAAAATTATTACATTTTTTTCTTATGTAATGATTTTTATCAATATTGAGACTGATATTTTCAGTTTGCTCAGAGGAAAGAACATGAAATTCAAATTAGTATATATTGAATAAATTATGTTTACAATTTCAAATTATGAAATATAAAAAGTATAGATACCTTTTTTAATTCTATGCAACTTCTGAATCAGTTAATTCCTTTTAATTTGTAGAGATCATTAAAGGAAAACAAACAAAATTACACTTTCATATTTTTTATTTACACATTACAAATATATATATATATGTATATGATAATTATTTGAAAAAATGTGATCAAATGGATGTTTCAATGTACTCACTAATTCAAAAAACTATTTATTAACATTTATTTTTCTAGACACTTAGAAAAAATATAAACACAGTATGACAAGAGTGTCAATGTAAATGATGAAATCAATTTTTTTCAACAGAAACATTCTAAATACTAAACAACAGTTTTTTTTATCATGAATAAAAACATTATGTTGAGCAATAGACTATTAAAGCAGAACATTTATGAATTTTTTTTAAATGTTAAAGTTACATTGAATGAATATCATAAAATAAAACATACAATACAGTAAATTTAATAAAC